>VXAV01007753.1:0-11440 GCA_013399715.1 Alectura lathami | reverse complement strand
TAAAAAAAAAAAAAAAAAAAAAAAAGAAAAGAAAATACCATTATTGTAACAAAAATTTTAAGTGTTTTAGGCTATTGGCCAGATAGTAACTGGCACTGTAAAACACTTGCACTTAGCAACCTGAATGTTGTTCTTGGAGAGGCTGAAGAGCTTTTTTTCAGTAATTTATTCATAAGTAGATTATGTCCCTGATATTTCAGAGCCACTGGAGAATAATGAAGACAAAATGACAAATGATTTTTTTCAGAATTAGAATACAGAAGTCATGCTTTTAATTTTTTTTAAATTTAAATTGTGAAAATTCTGAGGTAGGATGCTTGCATAAGAAATGAAACATCCCTTTGTATGTAGTTTGTAACAGATGTTCATTAAGAGTTCATTGGAATGAACAATGTCACTTGCAATTGGCAGGAATCATCATAGCAGTAACTAAATGCATGTTATTACACTTAAAATATATGTACATATATGAAGCCACTGTCAGTTTAGAGTATATTTTGATATGAGTTTAAAAATATCTTACTTCACTCAGACAAACCAAATGTCAGTGATTTTCTAAAGTGTTAAAGCTGTTGGAAAGAAAGATTATGATGGCATTAGAAATTAATGTGATAAGCAAGCAGTTTCAGTAAATTCCGTCCTGATAAAATGTTGACAGTTAGGCAAGCAAGACCAAAGTATACATGAATTTGTACCCAAGATGAAACTTACAGTTTAAAGATATTGCAGAATAACTGTTCTGAAGCAACCAAAATGAAATTTCAGTTGTAGGCTTTACTTCTTTCTTTTTTTTTTTTTTACTTCTATTGAAAGAAATAATGATACATACAGAAGGGTGTCATGATTTCTAGCATAGTAGAATATGCAAATGCTGAAAGAAAAAGGATTAGGAAAGTGTGGGGGGTAAGGGTAGTTAGGACATCTGACTTAAATTGAACTATGAGGTATTCTATACCATATACATCATGTCATGGCACTCCCCCTGCTTTCCGGTGAGGGGAGGGAGCTGCGGCTTTCGTGGCTCTTCTTCCGGTTTTCCGGGTTGGGCTTGCATGTGGATGAGAAATCGCCTTCTTGTAAGTCACAGTTTTATTCCAGTTATCTGTATTATTACCCTTGTATCCCTTTTGCATTTAATAAACTAGTTTTTATCTTAACTCTCGAGTTCTACTTTTTTTTTCCTTCTCACTTCCCTCCTCCATCCCGCTGATACTGGCTGCTGGCAGTACGCCGGAAGGCCTGGGCTTCTCCGGCCTGTGGGGAGATGAGCGAGCGACTATTGAGAGCTATTGTGGGTTAAACCACCACAAAGGCATACCTGGAAACTTCATAAAATACCTAAATAATTATAAATATTCTAAGCGAAAACTAGTTATAAACGCTGTGATAGAGAACAGCATGATAAGAAATGTGGTATGGCCTTATTACAGAGATCAGAGTAGATATTCCAACTGTCCCTCTAACCTTCAAAAATTCATGAACTTGTAAATCTCAAAGAAAATATAAAGGGAGCTTAAAGTTCCAATACGTAATATAGTAGGGATTGTTTCAGGAAGCACACAATCATGTAAGAAAGCAGTGGAAGTCAATACTCTCTGACAAGTAGTTCATTACAAGTTACAGAATGCAACAAACTTGATCTGCCAGTTTTATGAAAACTGGAGTCAGATATAAACACAAAGCAATAATGCTAAGATGCTACGTGTCAATAAGAAAAGCTGGAGAGAAGAAAAACATATAAAAAGAGTACTTGTCTCTCAGTGATACTACCTGATGTTAATCATATAAGGATTTGAATTTCCTTGACTAAATGTCAAATAAAGACTTGGAAAATAGACATTAGTCTTCCCCACAAAAAAAAAAAATCCCACCCTCCCCCCTGAACTGGGTAAATTTTCAAATGTCTAAAAGCAGACATTGAAGACTCTTGAATTTTTTAGTTCCAGACTGAAAGTGGGTGTGAGAAAGTATGCTTACACCAAAGAATCAAAATTCTGTCAGGGAATATTACCAAAAGCCCTGTGCAAATTAACTGGACAGTTCAAATATGCTTAGAAAGGAAAACCACTGGAACATATCACAGGGCTGGGTGTCACAAAAAGAACTTTCCTAGACATTGTAATAACATTTTACAGGCATCTTTGTCAACAAGGACATATGCAAAAGCAGGGTTTGTCTGAGAATAGGCCTCTTCATTGTGGCATATTTCAAAGAATAAGTCAAAGTCTGCACAAGAGAAAGAAATAATTTATTTTTTTCCAATGTTAACACAAACAATATAGCAGACTCTATGCATACTACTGGGTAGTTTCAGCATCTCAGGAAATAATTAGTGTTATTCTAGAATATGTTTCAATTTATTCTTCAAACAGAACACATCAGGAATACAAATCAGTGGAGTCTCCTGATTAAAAAATAAAAATTTAAAATTCTGTAGTCTCTACAAAGACTTTTCAGCTTGTTGCTTGTACATACTATCAAAGTAATACCTCTTACTTTAAGAGTTTATAGAATCTTCTGACAGAGGATTTATATTCTTATGACTTAAGATTCTGACCTAATCCAATTTTGGGCTTTTTTCCATGCCCCAGAAACTATGTCCCTGTGTAAAGGTGTGTTTTTAGCTTGCAGTGTTTAACCTGTGTCATGTAGTTTAAGATAAACTATGAAAGAACTATTATTTCAAGCTCACAGTATTCTCAAATACAAAAGAAATAATCGAAACATAGGAAAGATATTTTAAATTAACTCTAGTCCTCAACCCCAGTATATCATTCCCTAGTTAATATTTTCTCATCTTTTGACCGTTTTAATTCAAACAGTCCAAAGCACATGGGGTTTCCAATACAATAGAGATATCATACAAAAACACAGAGTTGTCCTTGTTGTAGCATATGCTACTGGACAGTAAAATGCATCTGCATGCATCTCAGAGGCAGATGACTACAGACCAGTAATGAAGTGATTAGTAACATTTCAAGTTGAAAGGAATAATGTGAAATAACATATCTGTGTAGAGAATTCAATACCACCAAGAGGCCCAGTTCAATTGGTCAAAATTAGACTTGATTCCCTTGGCCTTACTTGAACTGAGGTGATCATTCTTCTCAGCTCCACACAGAATTTCAGTTTTATGGTGGTTTTCTCTCAGAACCACCCCTTCATTTACTTAGCTCAGAGGCATCCATCTGCACGTTGCACCTAGACACCGATATGGAGCTACACTATACCCTGACAGAAGAACATCTTCTTGGAGAAAGGGCATGCCAATTCTTAAAATTATCCTGTAGACCAAGTTCCCAAAAACTTTGTTTAGATGCAGGTCACTGAAAAGTAGCAGGAGCAGCAATGTGTGTGGCAATGAGCTGTCAGAGGCTTCTTGGCATAATACAGTGCGTTGTGCAAACAGAACATCTGTCTGTCAAGAGCCTGGTGCTTGATGTTTGGTGTTAGATGCCGTTGAATATGATTGATGGAGGAACCTTATAAATGGCTGAGGAGATGGACACTTACAGAAGATCTTGTCCAACTCACTGACAACCAGTCACTTAGTGTACTGGTAGCAATCTGTCTGAAAATGGAAAAAGGCACCAGCACAGATAGTCAGAAGTTAAACTATATTCTTTGCAATTTTAATCTGGAAAAAATAGGCTTTCAGAATGTAATACAATAATATTTTGCTGAACCAGAGCAGTTCATACTGAAACATAACAAAATTCCTGTTGATTTTTTTATTATAGTGGAGGAGAGGGAGCAAAGGTGTGTGAAGATTTTAGTTGTTTAAAAGTAATTGCTTCTAATCCTCTTTTAAAAGGTTGAAATTCTAAACAATATTGAAAAACAATGGTACCAAAAAGAAACAAAAAAAATGCACCGGGAATGTATTCTAAAAACTTGTTTACTGTTTTGTCAAAAAGATCAGTGAAACCAATGTAGCCATGAGAGTAGTAGATACTATATGAAATATAACACTGTGACTACAATTGATTAGATTTCCCATTTGAGCACATGAAATTCAGGATCTACATTTTCTGAAACAAGCTGGACCTTTGTTCCTCGCCTAATCACTCAATCAACACCACTTTACTAAAAATAATTGAAAACTTTGGCATTATCTTCTTTTAAAAAGAAGAGAACAGAAGGTTAGGAGTGTTCTTGTGTTTTAAAACATATCCTTTGTAATGGGATGATTCAATATGTTTGTATTCAGTTCATATTTACAACTTGCTGAGTAAATTTGCAGTTCACTAATCTTTAGGTTGTATATTGGCAATAAAGAATTGCATAAGAAAGTTTTTCTGTAAACTGGAAAACTGTGGCAAAGAAGCAAAAGAGTGATGGATTTGATGATAAAATTGTGTTATCAAAATGCTGCTCTCAAAACAACTAGATTTAATTGACAGTACTGGATTGTAAAGCCGAGATTTACAAAGGTAACACTGGAAATATGCTTCAAGTTTTCATTGATATTTATACACCTAATTTCTACCTAATTTTTCAAATTCTTTTGACATTTTTATTAGTTGCAGTCAACTTTAGAAAACAAGTAATCAAAATAAATGTAGAATTCTATGCCTAAACCTTTGGAAAATACCACTTTTTTTGCTTGTTTTAATTATAATTTTTCAGTATTTTCTTTGCAACCTGAAAGACTTATAATATTTTCCTAATGTAAAAGTTTCCAAGACTTTTCCATGAACAGGGTTTTGGATCAATATCTTTCTCAGCAATACAATATACAGAAATATGTTTTAAGAATTGGAAAGTTTTTGTTCCTGGGTAGCGTAATTGTTAAACAACAAGACCAAAACACTTGAGTTAGTCAACAGAAGTTGTTTTTGAACAAAACCATTTTTTAACCACTGATCCAAACTGGATAGTTTGGAACAGTTTGGTGACAATTTACCATTCACAGATCTCAAAATCCTGTGAATTCTCAACTTTCCTAGAACTGTTTCTCTTTTTTTCTCCAGATGAATGGGATTTTTCTCACTTACCTGTAGACATTTGTACTGTAAACTCCTATACCAGAATTAGCCAGGTTAGAATTACTCCACATTTAGTGGAAATAAAATAAAATAAAATATTTTAATTCTATGCTTTTTAATAAGGTGAATTTTCCCTTGAATTTTTCCACGTATCTCCATTGACCATAATAATAGCCTTCAGTGACTAGTTCGTAAATAGAAATATTTGCATTTGATCATATGTCGTACTTCGATCTAAAAGAACTANATCAGGTGCGACCAGTCATTCTCCCAGATCCTACTAGATGCTCCTGGGGAAGCAGTCTATGGCGGGGTGCTGCTGATCTCTGCCTGTAGGATACCGAACACATTTGGGAAGACCCTCAGAAAGTCATATACTTTGTCAGTACGGAGGATGGAACAAGAGTCAATGGAAGAGCAAGGAAAATGTCTACTTTGTGCAGAAATGTAAGCATGTTTGAGAACAGTAAATAATTAAGTAAAGTATTAAAGTAGTTTAAAAAATTGATTTCAAACCATTTTGTTACAACTATTTGTAATACTTTTTTTTTTTTTTTTGACAGATAGTTTTATGGAAGGTCTGAGCATTACTTGATGAAAATAATAAATGATGTAGAATAACTACAGTACATTATTGTCAACCTTCCAATTTCAAGAAACCAGGAGACAAGTTTTTGAGTATAACAAGATTGGCTTAAAACACAAGACTAAAATGATAATAACAACATCCAGATCCTTGTAATTATCCTCTGATACATATATTGATGTTTTTCTTATTTTCTCCATTTCCATGAAGACAAGAAAATATTTCATATTTGTATTTAAATAAAGCTCATCTTCTGAGTAATTTGCATCTCCAGAATAGCTGGAACAATCAGAAAAGAACTTAAGTGTAACTATATGAAAATTATAAGCATTATCAACACCAAAGTAGACATACTGCAGAATGAGTGATGCAAACCACCTTGCTAAAAATCCAACACAATCGAATAATGGCTGATTGTTTGGAAGGAAGAAAAATCTATACAGAAAATAATCTACAATGTGCATAAAAACAATTATTTCAATTCCTCATTTGCTTGCATACCCAACTAAGATCACTCAGTTAGTTTCAATGAAGTTAATGGAACTGGCAGTGGAAGACATAACTGTCTGTAAGTCTGGGACAATGGTGGGCATTTTTATTGCCTCCAATACACTAGGGGAAAACAATTTTATTACACAGGAATGATGTGTAATGTCCAGAAAGAACTGGATCAGAAAGTAAGTGTGGCAAACTAATCTTTAGTTGTCACCAATCAACGTAATACAAAGCATCTTGTAAGACTGATTTTATTTCCCGCTTTGCTTGTAATAAATCTCTTTTAGCCAACATTTAAGTGTTTCAAAGGCCAAATTCAGGATTTTCAGTCATGAAAATTGTTGCAGAAAGGCATAAGGAGATTCAGTTCAAAGAGCACACAGTCCTATAAATTGTATAATGAAACAGAAGGAAAAAACAGAAACACATGGATTGAAATAAAATTGCCACAGCCTACAGTTAATAGAATAGAAACAGTAAGTGAATAAATGAGGAAGACGGAACAAAATATTTCTACAGGAATAAATATTTATTAGTAATATTCAAAACGTTTAGAATTGATGTTGGAAATGGTTTGTTGCAGGATAAGCTGTAAGAACGTGATTCATTCACAGTAAATACTCTTTTGAGAAAAATAAATAATATGAAGGAAAGCATCAGAAGAGCCTTTGTAAACAGTTTTCTTAGTAGTCAATAAATAAAGTTCAGT
Organism: Alectura lathami; assembly: GCA_013399715.1. Classification (NCBI taxonomy): domain Eukaryota; kingdom Metazoa; phylum Chordata; class Aves; order Galliformes; family Megapodiidae; genus Alectura; species Alectura lathami. Next base: position 4,662 of record VXAV01007753.1, on the reverse strand, counting down.
TAATTTTACCTTTATATCCTGGTGTCATTCTCCAGAGGGAAAACTGAATGCATTTCACTTAACTTGTTCATTTTGAATGATGAACAACAAAACCCAAGGCTTTACACATTCTATCCTTTCAATGTACAGGAGGGAGAAAGACATGTGAGTGGTTAGTGCCATATTTAGCTGAATCCTCTGTTTCCTAGGAGGACTTAAGCAGAACAGTGATGCTTGTCTCCAACAAACAATGAATTTCTGCCTGGGAAGCAAGTTGTTTTTCTAAACTAAGGATCACAGGGTGAGTGGCATAGCCATACATTCTCAGTGCTCCTCTAGTGAAATTGCGTTCCTCTGTGGAATGGTTACCAGCCTTCCTGGGAAGTCCCCGGGCCTGCCTTACCTGGGTTGGAAGCCCAGTAAAATGAAAGAACTGTATTGACTACTTTATAGTGGAGCTGAAGGCATACAGTGTCTGACAGTTCTGGAGTGCAGCATGAGGATATACAGTTGCTGTTTAAGTGCTTGGCAATTGACCAGTACAAGTGGTTTTTGGGAGAGCCCAGGAGTGCTCCTCACCACAAGTTATTCTCCAAGCATGCACAGGTGTCCAGGATGGGCAACCTTGAGGGGTCCCTCCCTGACATACCAGTGATGGTGTTTTAACATCCACTCAGCAATCTTGTAATTTTCATGCAGACTCCAGAGAGCCTTTGAAACAGTTCCCACAGGGCAGCGCTTCTTAGACTGAAATTCCAAAAACAGAAGATGCACCAGAGGAAAAACAGAATTTCTAAGATTTTTTAAGATAAAACTCCCCTAAAGCTACAAATCACTTGAGAAAAATCTTCACTTTCATCTTTTCTCCAGGGAATCCCAGGAAGAAGTATCCTGGGCTTTGACACGTTTAAGCTATCTCTAACTTTGAGTGTCCCTCTTGGTCTTTACAGCTCTTCCCTTATTATACTTAATGCTTGACTGCTTTTTCAACTACTTTTCCTCATCTTTTGTGACAGACTGTCTATGTTTGGTATTGTGATTCTCTGCCATGTCTTTTTCCACTTTTGTGCCTTTCTCACCACTCTCAGTCTCAAGGACTAAACTTCTCTTTCAGATTTTATCAGCAGGAATTGAAGATTTTAAGGCTTCAAAGAAAATTATGCTCAAATGAAGCTAATGCATCACTTAAGCTCTTAACACAGACTAAAGCCTACATATGTGTAAGAAGTCTCTCCCCCACACCATCAAATGATGCTTTTAGTAAGCACTGAAATGTGTGAGTTTAACAGGTAATGTAGGTAAGGCAGCAGAATTTATATGCATTTGTTTTAAAGTGCCACATAGTAATGATAAGCTGAAATATTAGTAGAAGACATATATTCCACCGGTTGCAAATTTTTTAATGTTTCTTTCTTTTGCAAACTTCTACAAGCCAGGAAAGGAATCAATATCTCCCTCTCTTTTTCCAGTCTTTCTAAATTCTCTATGTTGTCATGATCAGGTTGTTTTTTTATCTTCAGCCTTCAAATATTGATGAGCGAAGGCCACACCACAAAATGGTTATTACCGCGGAGCAGCCTTGGGCCCAGGGTTACCTTAAATGTATCACAGGGCACTGGGTTTATTTTGTCAAGAAAACACAAGTAATTGCAGCATTGTTTACTGTGCTAAGTGCCATGTCCAATCAGTGTCAAAGCGAATTTTAGGGCTCCTACAGGAAAAAAGTATTATCTGTCCCTTATAGCTGCCAGTTACAAGTTCAGTTTATAAGTAACTACTGTACCAGTGCATGAAATTTCTTTGTAAAAGAGATTGACCATTTCTTTATCTTGACCTGCTTTAGCTCTTGGGAAAATGAACAACTTCTCAACACTCTGTTACGAATCTCCTGACAAACTACTCTTGCATCCGCTAAGCTTCAGCCAAACAATTTTTTTGCATATGTGCTTCAAAAAGCTGCTAAAGTTTGTGTCTGAAATCAAATAAAGTCTTCCACAGTATTCCTTTCTTTTTACTTCTAGTTGGAAGTTGTTTGTAGTACTGTACTACATACTTCCAGTTGACACTTGCAGTGTAACACAGAAACATAAAAGGTAACAGTGGTTCCCTTCTAGTGAATTTTTAGATTTAATTGCTCCCTCTTAAACAAAAAATATTTTGAGAGGCATTTTTAGGTTTTGAGCCTGACAGTACAGTGCTGTGAGTTTGATCCCAACATCCAAAATTTCTTGCAGTTGCCATGGGAATTCTTAATGAACCAGGCTGGCAAATGTCAGGAGTAGTAAAGAAAGGACCACACAGAGTCAAAATTTAATTTAAAATCTGCAAGTGCTAGAGATTCAAGCTCTGCCAGACATCTGGGGAAAATAAACTCTCCCCATCCACGGTTAGCAGGTAACCGGTTCTTGCCCTGGCACCTTCTATAGCATACAACCATTACCATCAGCAGTTTACTCTTCCAAGCAATGGATGTAGGTTTTCTGCTCCCTTATTGTTTGCCTGATTCCTTTTTAAGCTCCATTTATGCACATAACTAGTCTTCAATTAATGAGCACATTAAATAGAGATCTCTAGTCTTTTAATAGGGATTGTAGCCCAGATGCTCCCGTACATAGTAGATCTTGTCCTCTAAAGAAAGTGGATTAGTTAATATGTAGTGATTGATTGCTTTTCCCTGTAAGAACTTTATGCCACAAGATTATGAAAGGAGTGCAATGAAGACAGAAATGTTGTCCAAGCTACTTCAAGAAAAAATACCATTATCATAATGGTGTAGGAACATACTATTTTAAAAGTGGAAATGATTTATAATTATTAAAAAAGTAGATAAGATGTAAAGTGCAAAAATGTAGCAGGATTTCTGATCCAGAATATTTTCGCTCTCTGTATCTCAGTGCCTTGGGCCTTAGTAAATAACATCAGACATCATTCAAATTGACTATTTTAGGAATTCACATATTGGGGGAACTTCTGACAAAAGCACACACTGTGTAAATAACAGACATTGCCAACTTCTGAGGAAAGCCCGTAAAATACAAAAAGACATTATTTCCTGAGCTCCACCCTCTGTCTTTACTGTCCACAGAACAGATAGTCTCCTTCAGGCTCACTGTTTCCTTTCATGGCTTTTTCCTAACATTTCTAGGAAAAGGTCATCTTGAATGAGCTAGCCTCAAAATTCAAAAAACGTTTTTTCTGTCTTATGTCAACTTCAGGCTGTCTACAAACACTGGTATAGTTCTGGACCTTAGTACCTTTTCTAATCCATGTGCTTCAAACTCCTCTGTTCTCAGATCCCATCTCTAACTAAAGAGAGTTTCAAGTTCCTTTCTTGATTTAATTCTATCTCCTTGTATGTACTGGAAAAAATTTATTTCCTTCAGATTCTTATATTCCTCTATGATATTATTGCTCAGTTATTTGGCTACACTGTAAAGCTTGACTCTAATTATTGAACAATATTTATCTGTGCATCCACTCTACTTTATAATCCCTATTTATGCAGATATTTCCCTCATTATTCTAAATATGCAAAGCTGACAGAGTAAATAAAAATATATACAAATAAAAGTCCAGAGTTTATGATTTTACTTAAGGTCCTTGATAGGTGTTTGTTTTTTTGTTTTAATTATTATTATTTATTTAAATAGCACAGTAGGTTCTTAGTAAGAAGCAAGAAGCAAGCAAGATATAAACAAATTAGAAAAACAGTATAGCTCTTAACTCTGGTAGCCAAAGGAAGGGAAAAAAAAATACACGTCAGAGTTTCTTCAGCTAACTGTCGTCTTTTACCCCATTCTGGAAGAAAGAGAGGAGACTTGAGTGTAGACACACATATTTCTACATTTTGCTTGAGTAAAGCATCATGGAGTTCATGTCCAGCCTTGGTAAGAAATTATATGTGATAATGTAATGGCACGTCAAACAGGAAGCAAGCCAATTTTCAGTCCCTGTTTTGCACACTTCCTTTAGCATGACCTTGTACCTTTGAGTGTTGCCCATGTTGCCTCCCTGCCTTGCAGTAAGGTATAGTTTGACAGTCCCCTGTGTAGGTGAAGACCTCACTGACTGGGGAATTTTATACAGAAGTTTAGTTATGAGATAACACTTTGATTTTCTTAACTATCCAGGGGTGAAAAAAAAAATAGTTTTTCAGAAAGACTTAAACATACAGCAAATGATTTCAAATTGAAGAATGATTCGTAAGTATAATCATTAATTATGATGTCTAAAAGTAGCATACATGACAACGGCTGTGATATCAACACGATAGCCTAGAGGTACTCACACAGAGTACATCATCAGAAATGTTCAGTTCCTCACATGACTGTAAAACATGTCAGAATTTCCTCAAGAGTTCAAAGCAATTAAAACAACACATACACGCATGCCCACACAAATACCGACATGCACTCACATGCAGACACCCATTTTTTTTTACTATTACTGTTTTCTGAGCAAACATTGACTTACCATTAATCATAGAAAGAGGAAAATAATGCTTTTGCAGGCTAGTTTGAGCCTGAAGGGACTTATCAGCAATGACAGCTGTATGTCACTGTATGCGAGTTGTATGTGAGCCGGACGCTCAGATCCCCATGCCTCAAGACGGCATCTACCAAGAAGAAAAGGAGGTCGATTGTTTTAGGGGACTCCCTCCTGAGAGGAATGGAGGGTCCCGTT
>VXAV01007752.1:551608-581760 GCA_013399715.1 Alectura lathami | reverse complement strand
GGTCTACGTGTGTAAGCGTGTCTCTCCTCTTCCACTCCGGCTCGAGCGAAGATGTGGATCTGGATGCGCTGCCGGGGAGAGAGAAAGGAGCGCGCCCGGGCTGGGGACCGCTGCCCGGCTCTGCGTGGCCCCTCCGGCTGCGCTCGCTGGGGGACCGGGAGCGGCGCCGAGGGCTTTTATAGCCGCCCTTATCGGTCCCCCGCGGGCTGCCGAGCCAATCGCGAGGCGCTGGGCAGAGCCAATGGCAGAGTGGACTCATTCAAGCCCCAGAAAACTGCAACTTCACAGGAAGAATATTTTCCAGCCAATTAAAAGTACCTGCCAAACAACAATCGTNCTTCCTATGGGTGATTGAGCTCAAGGAAATGACAGGGCAGCCCTAAATCTTCTCCCCTCCATAAAAATCACCTGCCCTTTAAGGAAAGATATTTTCCCATCTGTTTAGCAGCCATCCCAGGGTTGCAGCAGCCTGGAAGGGGCTCCCGGCAGCCCTGCACCTGACCCCAGCCCCAGAGCAGAGCGTCCATACCTGGGTGCTTGCTGGGGAAAGGCATCGCCCAGTGCCTGCCACGGCGTGTGCTTGGCCCCAAACCTGCACCCATACACCCTGCACCTCACGTAGGCACATGCAAATACCCCAAACCCCACTCCTTGTGCACAGCGTTCCTTATCTTGCACGATTATGTTAATAAAATCACGCGTTCGTCCCTCAGACTTCAGCAATAATCATGCTATTACTGCTTCAGAGCCAAGCTCAGGAAAAGATTTTGGGGTGTTTCATGGTTTCCCTGCTCCCCCCACCAACTCAATTCTGTTTTTCAGATTTCATATTGGGAGGAGGCACCCTAATGCCTGATTTTGGCTTCATTTTAATAGGCACATAATGAGGATTAACACACTACAGAACTGATTATCCTGTGTAACAGAGACAATTTAAGGCTCTGAGTATGTAAGGGATGAAAGTATGAGCAGCAGCATTAAGTCTTAGAGCTGAAAAGAAATCATGAGGGTGCATGGAGAAAGAAGAATGATAGATAAAAATGTTACAAATTCCATCAGCTTAGACTAAGTAGAGGGATTTAGGTATCAGCTATTACTGATCAGAGGTGAGAGAGCTTCTCCTGCAGCTTGAGTGGGCTTGGTTCTCCCTCACCTATCCCCATAGCCTTCTCTGTCGAAGAAATACTCTCTGTGATGGCAAGGAAACACAGCTCGAACAGATTCCTAAATGCATCCATGTACAGAAGTCACATTCAGCTCAGGAGCTGATTCCACAAATCTGCCTGAAGTGGAGGTGCAAGAAACCCTGGTCTCGTGGGCATTCATTCAGGGCTAGGGGTGGCTAAAGTGAAAAGCCAACAAGGAAGCAATTTAAAGAAAAACAGAAGTAGCCTCTTCCTCAGCAGGGCTCCAGAAGCAGAAGCAGTGCCCACTGCTTTACCTCACTCCTCTCCTGTCTTTTTTTTTTTTTTTTTTTTTTTTTTTTTTTTTTTGCATGGGTTTGACAGCTCTAACCGTGACAGCGGGGCTGCTCTGGTTCCCTGCCCCATCCCTGCGCTGTGATTTCCTCCAGGAGGGAGCTGACAGCTCAGCTTGGGCTGTGCAGCCCCATCCTGTTGGCAGAGTTGGTGTCAGCTTCAATTGGAATAGGAGCAGGAGCGAGGTTGTGCTCCTGCCTTGGGGTCAAAATAACAGCTGGGCCAGATGTTCCAAGAGCACTCAGAAAGCACTGAAATAGAAGGGTTTCGGGTTTCGGCTCAGTGCTGTGACACTGAGCCAATTTCATTAAATAAAAAAAAAAAAAAGAAAGAAAGAAAAAAGAAAAAAAAAAAACATCAGCCCTGCAAAAGCACTGTGGTTTCTCTACTTAATAGGACCAGTCCAGTTTGCAAGTGAGAATAATCCCATAGGGTTTGATTCTGATTAAATCAAAAGCAACTCTGGCATTGACTTCAATGGGGGATGAATCACCATTCTATCTAAGTCCTGTTTGGAGTGGAAGCATTGCATTTTCCACAAAATTGAATTTCAAATTCAAAGCCCAATTCCTCCACCCCTTCACCCCCAAGGTGAACATTCCTACTTGTCTTTTTAATGTTTCAATCTGAACTGAAACACTTTGCAAAACAAAACAGGTTCCCCTGGCCCTCCAAGCATATATACATCCTGACTGGAGCCCAAGCGCAAGGAAAAACCAGAAGGCAGCAAGCAGTTCCTATAGATACCACCATCCTTCCAGCACATTTTCTATTATTTCTCCTATCATTACTCCAAGGCTGACTGTCTCCATCAGGGACATATATGCTAGTTGCAGTGTTTGTATCTGCTGCAGATTTTTAAAGCAACTGGTTCTGGCTATGAACAGCAATAAAAGGAGCTGAAGTGTAAGATGAGGCTCAGTTTGGTAATGGGAACAAGCACTACAACGCAGCATGATCCACTGGCTCAGGACACACAAGCATTGTAACAGAAGAAAACCTTTATCAAGTCTACAAAAAGACCCTATGAAGGCAGCACCTCTCTTACTGCTCTAGGAAATCCGGAAGATGATTGTGGGAGTGAAGAGTGCATATTGGGGTGCTGTCAGATTTGGAAGCATGCTTGTGGCAGCAAATCTATAGGTGAGGCCTTTGTGTCCTTTAGTACCAGAGTGTATTTGCATTAGGTATTTTGCATACTGAGGGTAAAAGTACTAAAAATCCCCCTGTGACTTCCACTCTGCGCTCACTGTATGATGACAGTGGGGCTTGGCTTCTCTCTTGTACTTAAGCTCCTAAAGGGAAGAAGAAACAACCAGCACACAGGTCTGCAGCCTGCTCCAAGATGGGTGCTTGGCTTACTGCAGAGTCCCAGCTCTGAGACTGCTGCTAGAAGCCTTAGGGACACAAAATAATATCTATTATGGAATAAGATGTTCCCTAAAATCTTCCTTCCTCCTGTTAATAGCTAGCCCAGACTTGAGAGATCTCATCAGGAGAGAAAAAAAGCACTCCATATTAAAAAATAAAAATAAAACAGGTCCCACTCTTCATTACTAAAGTCTCAGCATAACCTGCTGGAAGGATTTTCTCCTCCCTTTCAGGTTGAATACTGCCCTGAAGTAGAAGGTTCCTGTTCCAAACCTTTGTTTTCTGGCTGATACATGTAAAGGAAAAAAAAAAAAAAAAAAAAAAGGGCACTGTTAACCCTGAGAGAACCATCCCCTTCATGCTGTTCCCATTCAGGAGATCCTATTATACTGAACAGTACACACCATTGTACCGCTGCTAGTCTATTCCCAAGGTGTTATAATTTTTGTCCAACCTCACAAAGAAATACAAAGAGTGGGGAGAAAGACGACAAATAAAAGAGAGGGACCCAAAGCCAACAACCCCCCCTTCGTGCTCAGCTGCTGGCTGGCAGGGCAGGCCCCCCCCTGCCTTTGTGTAACTCGATGCCTGCCCACCTTTCAGCCCCCTCCCCGGGCCGGACCCCTGCATTCGCTGCGCTCCGGAGGGACGTGAGCAACTGCAGCACCTCGGGAGTTAGCCACGCTCGGCTGCGTCGGCCCCGCACGTCTGCTCCTTCCCGGCGAGCGCCGCGGCGACACTTTGGCACACACGTCCGCAGCCACCCCACCCTTTCCTCGCGGCTCGGCCGGCAGCTGGCTCGGTTATCGTGCAAAAAAAAATAAAAAAGTAAAAAATATTAGGGACGGCTGGAGAGCCACGCCGGAGCGGCATCACGCATAGGGCGGCTTGCACGGAGCGCTAGCAAAGGGCAAGAGCACGCGTCCTCTGCACGGCGCAGCACCGCGAGTATGTGCTGAACCTCCTGGGAAAGGAGCAAAGCCCAGGCTTTGACAGCTCGCCAGCCGCCCGTGCACATCTCGCTGGACCAGATCCTCAACAGGTGCACATTAGGCTAACCGCCGAATTCAATATTCGCCCTTCATCTGCGCCATGGTTCTGATGCGTCACTGCACGCTGTCTGGATGCGAACCCCCGTCGTGGAGTTATAAACCAGGAGTAGCTTCAATTACACTGACAGTCTAAAAGCAAAGTAAGGGAGAGGCTAAGCAGAACCTTTTAATCTGCTTAGCCCAAATGAATAACCCCGGCTGCACCGGAGTAAGTGATGTCAGAACTTGTTCCAAGAGGCAGGATACAATTTGAGTTACCTGGGTGTCTGCCCCAACAAAGCCACTTGGAGCCGTCTTTGGCCTTCGCTCCACAAACCTGGCAACAAGAAGAGCAAAAAGAGCTGCTCACAATTTCCCTGTTAAACAAAGGGATTTAATAACGCTGGTTCACATGCAAAAAGTCAGAATGGGTTTAATTGGGTCGTGACCGCTGTGTGTTTAAGGTACAATTGCTTAATGCCCAACATAAGGTTGCAACTATTGTCTTCTGCTGCATTTGAGTTAATTGCAGACCTAAATGAAAGCAAGTTAAAGGTCTTCTCATATTACTGCACTGCATGATTTATTCACTTAGCACAATTTGATTTTTTGTTTTTTTAATAAAAGCAGTTACATATTTTGGTATATTTCTGCTCGGCTTGTTTTGTATCTTGTAAATGCAATGCATGATGAAAAGTGATTAATAATAATAACCCAGTATTACTTGTAATCCCATGCTCTAAATCCTGACTGCCTGTTTCAATGAGATTTTGATTAAGCCCAAATGTGCACCACGTATGAGAGACATAAAGAACTTTCAGCACTCAATTTGCAGTACCTGGCCGCGATCTGGTCACTGAAAATACCCCTCCGTGGAAGGCAAAACCAGCCCTCGAAGGGCATTGCTGCGGCAGGCTGACAGCTTTCCTCCGCTCCTCCCAAACATCCTTTATCACTGGCTTGGAGCAGATTCATACCTGTAACACAGAGCAGGGTCACGGCAATGCTGCCAGCCCCTCGTGTCTCCTTCCCCCCCTGCAGCCAGCAGCTCACCAGCAGCTCGAGCCCAAACCCACAACACTTTTGGCTGCAGCAAGAGTTAATCCCACCCCCAGTTTGAGGGGCTCTGGGCAAGACTTTTAAAGAGGGACACCCACATCTACGTGGGACCCCCAGTCCGCCCCAGAGGCAACCCCCCAACCTCGCCATAAGTCGTTCCCCCTCCCTGCTCAGCAGCCTGATGACACCAGCAAATATCCAAATAGTTTCTTGCAAAGGCTTGCCTTAACCAGAAAGAGGATCTCTCATTAAAGCATAAAATTAAACACTTCAGAACAAAGATATTGGCACATTAATATGGAGATTCTGCCTCACCCCCCCTTTCATCAAAATGCATTAGCCCTTCATGTGCAATTTGCATTGGAAAGCGTAGGAGCCACATAGCATTAACAGCTGTGAAATTGGTGTCATTCTTAAAGGTTAAAATAAACCCAGCTATTCTCTAAAGCTGCCAAGCATTTCTTTGCAAGATCTATGGCCAGAGCCTTCATGAATCATGAATTTGCTTTTTTTTTGCGTGCTGGGGAAGGATCCTCGGGAAGATCTTTCGCCTGCTTACAGGCAGGCGGGAGCACTCCCTGCTCAGCTTCTTGTGGGGTGTCCTCAGCACTAGGTGTGAAACAAGGCAGGCAGGAATCAGCCAGCAGTATACACTTCAATTTGCACAACAGGTTTTTAAAAAATGGGAAAAAAAAAAAAAAAAAAAGGGGAATGACACAGCAGCATTCTCACTTTACTCTTGAAAAAGTCTCCTGAAACTTCTCTAGCCAATAGTTACTAGAATTTGTTTTGCGAGAGTGTCATTTTGTATTTTTTCTTTTTATTACTGTAACAAGTTACAGATCCTAAAGTTAGTATATTAAACATTCTGGTTACCCTACTGACAAGAGCATTTAACACAGGGATCATTCTTTCCCCATGATTTTTCGGAAGCTAGAAAAATTATTCTCATGGAAAAACTATTAATTGCCAACCCTAAAATAACACCGTGTCTTGTTCAATAAGAGGAGCTGAGTGAGCAGAGCAACATTCAAAACATACAGAAGCAAAAGGGAAAGCCCTCATGGGGATTACGGCCCTGGTCTGTGTGCCAGGGGCTGACGTGCAGCCGATGCAACCCCAGGGCTGCAGGTGCTGAAGGCCCGCTGCAGTCACTGTGCCTCCTGGATTTGGGGCTCACTGAAGCACAGACCTTTGGATGCGCCTTGCTCCAGTCCCAGATGGAAACCAGGAAAGTTTTCCATATTTTCCCTGAGGTTCCACATCAGCAACACCTTCTGCTCCTTTCAGGGCTGCTGGTAAGAACCATTAGCTCAGCAACGATCTCAGAAAAAAAGACAAGCCCAAACTCTCACCCAGCGTGAATTCAACCCCAGTGATCATTGCCCTTGGAAGCTTCACCATCCAACACTCGTTCTGCTAGCTGGGGGAAAGGCAGCACCATCCTCCTCATTCCTCCCAAACCTGTGCAGAGAGGAGCGGGGCTGCTCCTCTCCCGCTCACCACCCAGAGACCAGGCTGAGCACAGCCCGGTTCACCCAGGAGGTTAAACCCGAGCAGAAAGAGGCCTTGAGCAGCTTGTTCCCAACCCCACTCCTCCTGCAGTGCCTGCAGTCCTCCCCATCTGCCGCTTCGGATGGCAAACCCTGAGCATGGCTAAATAAGTAGGGCTGCGACGAGCCGCGCGCGTCGTCTGGCTGAAGTTCACCGCGGGTTGGCCTCCGAAGGAGATGCTGATGAACTCAGCACGCAGCCTGGGCAGCCAGAAGGGCTGGGCTGCGTCGAGAAGCGAGCTGGCATCTCCAGCCCCCTGCCTGCATCTCCCTGGGCAGGTTCGGATCGAGCAGCGCGCTTCGTTGCCGCGCCTCACGCTTACCTCTGCCAGCGAGCAGGGAGAAGAAGCAGGGAGCTCTGAATAACGCATTGTGGTTTCCAAGATGATTCCTTCTTCCNCCCCCCCCCCCCCCATCCTCTTCTTTGATCAAAACCGAACTTAAAATAGAAGAGGAAAAGGGCTTGCATAAATATCTGACAGCTGCTCTGAGCTTTCTCGCTAGCGCAGTAACCAGCAGAACAGTGGGGAACCTGATTTTTTAGCTTAGTCAGAGAACCTGTTTGGGCCCCTTTATTGGGATTAGAGGCTGGAGAAGGTGTCACCAAGCAGCAAGCTGAGTGAGGCCTTAAAGGAATCTGGAGCTGGGGAGAGCACCAAATTCAAGGGAAAAGCATAAAGGGGGACCACAATGGAAAAACTGATGTGATGCAGAAGAGATCGCAGCTCCAGCATCCACGCTGCTAAAACAGTCCTTCGCCCTTTTCCTACCATGCAGTAAAAGTGAGAGGACATCAGATTCTACACTCAGACATCTTTATCTCCCTCACACAATGCAGTGACAGGGCAAACAGGTGGATTCGAGGTGGGATTGAGGGACCTGTGTGACGCTCGCAACACCCACAGCCTCCACTGAGTTCCCTTTGCAGCAGCTCCTCCTGAGCCAGCTGTGGGAAAACAGAGACACCGCTGCACGGGACAATCAATTTGCACGGACTGCAGCGCGTTATCTTCTGAGCGAACAATCCCTTTGTAGTCCTGAATTAAGATTTCTCTTCCAGATTGCAGTTGCATCAGATGGAAACTAAAACCAGAGCAGCCGCACACTGATTGTCTTTTCTAATTGTCACTTCTCTAGTGCTCCGCTGTAAGAATATGCGTCTTAAAAGCCTTATATGAACCGGGAATTTGCCCCAGTTGAAGCCAGCACATTGAAAAATTTGGCTGGGGATTTCTAGCTGACGTCTGCCAGCACAGAGCAGCAGCTTTGTCCATCACAAACACCTAAACATCGAGGGTGTTTTTCTGGGAAACTCCACTGTCTTAGCTCAGAGTTTTAATTCTAAATAGAACAAAGGAGTTCTTTATCCCCTTGAAAGAGTTGGGAAACTGATACAGGCACTGCAAGGCCTGATCCACAAGTGGATGGATGTCAAGCAACTAACATCCCAGCTAGGACATAAAATAAAAAATATCAGGACTTTGGTCCTGCTCTGCCTGTACCAAACAAGCCAGGATAATGCCCACAATCCTCATTTCAAGATTAGCAGAATTTCACCTTGCAAGCTCTACATCCAAAATGTCTCTATATAAAACAAAAAGCCAAAAAACAAACAAAGAACCAACAAACCCCACAAAATAAAAAGAAAACAAGAGAAAAATCCCCATTGCACTACGTTAATTAAAAACCAATTAAGTTTATGAAGCCTGCCATGATTTTCAAATCCATCCTTAGTAATTTTAGCCTGATTTAACAAGGTGACATTTCCACAAACACTGCATATGCATGGGTGTGTGCACATTTCTGATCATTTAATTCTCTGGGCACCTTCAGCTGTGTTTGACAGAGGTACAAATACCTCAGAGTTCCCCATCACCTTGACTTCGGGAAAAGTAAGCTGTTAGCAAGGACAGTCGTCAGAAGGCAACCCTAAAAAACCACCCCACTCGAAACCTACAGAATGTGGGCACCCCACGCTGGATACCAGAGCTCCAGGGAGAAGAAGGGGGAAGGGACAGAAGGAAGACGTCAAATGCCCCCGTTGTGGGAAAAGCTTCACTTGCAATTAACAATTGCCCACAAGACACAAATCTGTGGGAAACCAGGCTTTGTTAATCCCCATCCTCAAGGAAATACTTCTTCGTACCCTGAGGAAGGGGCCTGTTTCCTGCCAGCTGCCTTCCCACTGCAGGGACCTGGTGGGTGTCCCCAGGCCACCACCGCCCTGGACCCCCCGTGCACCACGGCACCATCCAGCCCCTCACGAACAGCTCACTGAAGTTCTAAACATTTAAGACCTGGCTGGACACGCTACACAAGCAATCTGAAGCTTAATCTGTTGTGATATTTAAGACATGGCTGGACAAAGCCTGAGAAAACTGGAAACCAACCTGTGCTATTCAGAAAGTTGGGCTGAAAGACCAGAGAGATTTTACCATTTTTATCCTCGTTCTCCCACTTTTTGGCCAATTTGTGAAGACCCACTCTCCTCCCAGATACACTCTGTCTCTCACTACAGTAATCCTGCTGGTGGCAGTTCTTTGAAATCTGTGATGTTGCAGATATACGATGCTATGATATGTGACGTTATAGAGGGAAATTGTCCGCAGAATGATCTGGTTGATGTCCAGTCCGCCCCAGATCAAGACAATTGCTCAGTGGTGACCACAGTATAGCTCCTGAACAGCTAACCCAAAGAGCTGACCAAAGCTTTGACAAGCTTTTAGCAATCTTGCACCAGGAAGCTCCTGGCTTCCCAGCTGAGACTGTCTCTTCTTGTGGAGAACTCCTTATGGAGGACGAGAGGTACTTGCAGGTATTATTTTGAGGGATTTCAGAGCCATGCTGAAGCCTCCAGCTTACCAGATAGCATTCGGGAGAGAAAAAGGAGCCTGGAGTAATATGTGAAAATTACTTAAGTCTTTTCCAGAAATGAGAGGTGCCTCACTTCGAAAGACTCACCATGCCCTGGATCCAGGGCAGAAAAGATCTCCTGACGCTCCACAACGAAGACTAGCTGATTATCAGCAATTAATAGACAACTACAAGAGGTGTGGATGCAACAATGTAATACAAGAGCCCATGTCACAAGAACTGAAAATCACTTCTTTGGGGCAGTTATGCTTTGGGGGCTAATCCCAGAGAAACAGCGTAGCCCAAAGTAGTGAACAATAGGGGAGAAAAAAAAAAAAAAAAAATCAAGGCAGGAAGCTTTTGAGAATGCTCTTGTTCTAAAAATAGTCTGGAGTTTTGGTTATTTTAGTGTACAATGCCACCAGGCAGCCAGCTCACACAGCAAAATCTGCAAACTCATTCCCTTCACACCAGCTCCGCACTTCAGCGTGGCTTCCGGGAATAAAAGTGCAAATTTGGGCAAGGATGCAAAGAATGCAGAGTTGCTCAGCTACTCTGGTTATGAGAAGCAGTGGAAGGCCCTAATACAGGCACACAATCCCATCTAAATATATAGACAGAAACTGAGAATAGCCTGAGACAGCCCTGCTCCAAAAGCCCACTCCGAGCTCTCGGAAAGCCTCTCTGACTTCGGCAGGCGTTGGGTCATGCCCTGTCCATACCGAAGGGCATGTTAAATTGGGTTTGCAATAGCCCTTTTCCACCCGAGCCGTGCGACGGGCAGGCAACGCCTCCAGGAACCTATTGACTTTTCAGAGGCTACAAGAATAAAATTACAATTTGGAACTGAAATCACCGCTGAGACTGTGATGGAGACCAGAGCTATTTAGGGATTAGATTAACACAGAGACTTTATGAAGCATCAGCTGTATGGCCGCTGTGAGTGAATCAGCAGGCTGTTAGCCTGGGGACCAACTGTTAATTGAAAAGGGGGGGGCGGGAGGAGGAAGGCTGGAGTTTCATATCTAACAGTTAAATACATTTCAGTTGCTGGTCCAAACTCTTCAAAGGATTTGCCAGGCTTGCGCCTGCCTTCCCATCCCCCCGGCAGCCTCAGCTTTCTCATTAAAAAGGCTGGATAGAGCTGCACATTTTAAAAAAAATTATTTTTTATTTTTATTTTTTTACACTTTTCTGCCTGAAAAGGCAGCACCAGCCCCAGCATCCAGGCAACCTGCTCCCTTCCCAAACTCAACCACAGGGTCGTCACCTGCATGGCAGAAGGCTCCTCACTGCAGCCACACTGACCGCTCACCTTTGGATGGTGGAGTGGGTGCTGTCACGCAGCAGCGCTAAAACTCGTCCTGACACCTACAGGTTCCACGGGACCTGGCACAGGTTGGGCACGGGCGTCCTCACCAGAATTAAACAACAGAAAATCTGCACGTTTGCCTTCAGTGGCACACTGCTGAGGTGGGGAGCTGTGCTCCCTGCACTACCTGCCCCTTCTGTGGGAAGCAAACTGGTGACAGCACGCACAGGACTGCACGCCGCCGGAGGCCCAGTAGGTCTTCTCCAAGTGACCTGTTAGTGCCAGAAAGCAGTTAACACACTAATTTTTGCAAGTTATTAAACGTGGCGAGTGTTTCAGCACAGTTATGGCTAGAAACAAGAAGCACTAGAAGAGGCTGTGAATTTCTGGGCAAGAGATGCCTCACATAAAGTTTTTCTTGCGATATATTATGTAGCTGCCTGAAGTCTCTATGGGTTATATTAGAGCCCTAGACAGTTGTCTGACAAATTCCTGGTAAACAAAGAAGACAAAGCTGGAACTCAAGCTATGTGCGAGTCTATTTATGTTTGTTAGTTGCAAGTTATTTCTTCAGTAAACGACTCCTGTTTAAGAAACGCGCAGATTTGTCGTTCAACATGCCTGCAGCAGAGCGCCCTTGTACCCTCACTCACCAAAAACAATTGTCATTTCCCAGGTTGTGTCGGTCAAATCCAGCCCTTCTCATACATCCGAGGTTTAAAAGGCATCTTCAAGAGATTTTATCTGCAACAGCTTTATTATTATTATTATTTTTATTTATTTATTTTAAATAAAAGAGGCCTAACCAGGAGTTAGTGCACTGAACATGCTCCCAGGAAGCTGAAAGCACTCATCACTACAGAGTTAATCTCTCCACGCATAACTCATTTCCAACTAAGTTTTTACATAAACGCACACTGTGACGGACAGCAGCTATTGAGGAATAAACTTCTCTAAGCTACGCGATATGGTAAGCACATGGCATTGCTGAACATGCAATAACATTTGGTTCTACCCTATTTACGTTCGAGTGCTGATTCAGTTTGCCTTTTTATTTCTACGAGGATAAATACAAGCCAAACCAAGTTAATCTTAACCACGCAGCAGTGAACACAAGAAAGAAGTAAAAGTTCAGTATCTCCTCTCTCCCGAGGCTGTTGAGTATGTTGCATTAATGAGGGTCCACAAACGTTTTTCAAGGGGAACCTTCTGTCTTTATTCTACAGAGGGGAAAACTGATGCACAGATGTAACCAGAACTCGATGAGGACCCAGGCATCCTGCTCCTTGACCGCTCACCCATGGGCCAAAATCCTTTCCCAGAGGCACAAACAGCAGCCCAGGTCCCCACTCCCGGCCACTCCTACCCAATGCCTGCATCTCCCTTTCTCCCAGTGCAGGAACGGCACTCCCGCATCCCAACTTCTGGTCTCCTTCCCCCCTTGCCCTCACGCTGCTCATTGCTCTGTGAAGCACCAGCTGCTTTGTCCTTATCAGTTCCAAAATCATATTCAGTGACATTATAACAAAGCCATTTGCCTTTGCATCCTCGAGCATATAAGATGCAACCCCTCCCACATGCACTCTTGTTCCAAGCCAGTCAACATCGGGGAGGAGAGACAGCTCTTCAGCCTCCCACCCAGAGCGTTTCTGTGGTCCCAGCTTCCGCACAACATAACGGCATGAAAGGGGCAGGGAGGCAGCTCTGCTCCCTGCCTCTGCTCTCAAAGGCTCAGTGACTCTTGTGTCAGCAGAGCTGTGGTAAGCCACATGCCGCTGCTTCAGTTCAAAGCATCCTTCCCGGGAGGACGGCCAGCAACATCCCAAATTGAAACCACATACTTGATAGCGAGCACCCTAATCAGCTGCATCTCAAACTTTGCACATATTAACTCAGTAAAAAAAAAAAAAAAAAAAAAAAAAAAAAAAAAAAAAAAAGGAAAGAACACAGGAAGCCAACCAGGCTCTTTTTTGGGAGCTCAGTTCAGCAGGTAGCTCAGTGCGTGCTTTGCTTTATCATCAGGTGAAAACCAGCCACTTCCAAGGGCCAGGCTCACAGCATAGCGCACAGGTTCCTGCTTTCCACCAACCTTTGGTATCTGGAGAGTCCACGTCCTTCACCGGACGATGCTCACAGTGTGAAAGACCTTTCTGTGTGCGGCTGCATGCGTTCTCCCTCTTGGGTAGGGCACATTTTGGCAGCCAGGCCCCTGAGTAGTGTGTGCGTAGCTTATGAAAGGCAGAGTCCCTTTCACCTAATCAGTTCTAGAAGTTTTAGAATAAAAGCTCTCATTGTTTTTATCTAAGGTCTTACGGAAACATGCCAACAAAGGACAAAACACAGGTGGGAGACACAAACTCCCCAAGAAACAATTTCTGCTTTATGCAATATTTCTTAATAGATCCAAGCGATGCAATTATATTGCCCTCCCGCCTTCACAAAGTGGGGCTGGAGTCAGAATCCCCATTCCTCTGAGTGCAAATCCTTCATGCAGGAGCGAGAGGGGCATGGAGGAGCCGCGTGGTGATACGGGAGGTAGCAACACACCAGCTGTGAATTTGAATGGAGCTGCTTTGCAAGAGAGCAGAACGCTGCTGCTATATTTGGCTAGTCCCTGAGAGATTTTGCTGGGAAGGAGCATCTGTTTCATCTGATGCAGTGCCCATCACCCCCGGAACGACAGCATCTTGCAGCCAGCCATCGCCCAGCACAGAACAAGAGGGGATGACCTGTTGCCAGTCTCAGGGACATGACTGGGACCATCTTGCAGAGATCTTGGCAAGATGGGGATGCTTGTGTTTGTGTCATCATGAACACCCCTCCCGCCTACCTGAGATGGAGCATTCACCGCAAGGCAAAGCGATATGGGCAGGGCGGAAAACACTGAACTGTGCCTTATTCTTCACCTGGACAAAGACGTGACCCAATGGCAAAACCTGTTTTTCCATGAGCTTCATGTTGTGATGAACGTGTGAGCGATACCGTTCCCTGCTCTACCCATTTCATCTTGGGGCAGATCCAAGGTGCTAAGTGTCTTTAAATTACAGCAGAGAAGAAAGGAGCATGCAGCCACCTCCAGAAACCTGATAGCTGCTTGCTGCAGGCTCATGCACCATGTGCACGCACAGCGAGCCTCCTCTGGGGGCCACAGGTTTGTCCTTTCTGCTCCCTTCCTCCAAAACTCATTCTAAATAGCAATGTGGAACCAGCACAAGGGATCAGACTTCTTTTTTGGAGCATTCCAATTTAAGTATCCTTCCTTCTGAATACTTTCTGTGCATCCAACACATGTTACAATCACTGCAGGCATTTCAGGAGAGAACTGCTGCTGCACAAAACGGAGCATTCTGGAGCAGTGTCAGTGCTGCCTGAGTCCAAACGGTGCTGCCAACACCTGGGAGGCCAGAAGGGCAACTTGGGGCTATTGCACTCCTAGAAGCAGAGCACAAGAGGTTTGCCCTAAAGCACTTTAAACTTGAAGACCCCACATCAGGGAGGCCACAGCACAGCGGTACCTCCGTGCTCGCTGCAGCTGGGGCCGGACATCTCGCCGGTCCCAAACGCAGCTCGGTGCGGGAATCGGGGCGAGAGCGAGCCGCTTCCTCCCAATAGATGGCAGCAATGCATGGAGCCACGGGCGCTGCTCCCAGCCCTCGGCCGCAGGTGAGCAGCCGGGCAGAGGACGCAGAGGAGCCGGGCGCAGACCCCTGCCTTCCTCCCGTGCTGCTGCCCCGGGGTTCGTGCGCCCGAATGCAGGCGGATTCCTCGCCGAAGCCCTCCCGTCGCCCTCCCGTGCTCCGTCCTCCGCTACTTTTGTTGGGCAGCGGAGGCTATTAAATGCAGGCCCGCAGCAGCGAGCACAAGCACTAGATGTACTCTGAAAATAGACCATGTCAATGGAGCTGGGGTTTTTGTTACTAAGTGTCCCTAATCGAACTCTTTGCGACTTAATCACGCGTTTGGCAGCGGCGTAAGAAGCAAGTAATGAATCAAGTTATTGTATTTCCTGGATTTTTACTCTGCTATTGTAGTGTGCGACCCCAGTGAATTTGCAGATTCCACTTCTTCCCCCTGGTTAATTCCTCCAGCCCTCTGAGCCCGGCCAAAAGGGTTTTGGAAAGTGCGGTTTTGCTAACACTATGCGGTCCATAATGGTTTGAAAATCTCATCTAGAGCTGCTGAATCTCTGCAGAAGGAGCAGAGGAGAGAGCAGAAAGGGAAAACGGAAAAGGTTCAGACATGTTGCGAGCCGGGAATCCGGGGAGAGAAAAAGCAGCAAGAAGTTGCTTTACAAATACAGGCCTCCTACTTTGTTAACACATTTAAGTAATGTTAATTGCAATGCACTGCAGTATAAAGAGGCATTTGTAATTGATTAATCTATGTTTGCCATTTTCTAATTAAAGAGAAAAGAAACCCTAATTATTCCACTCTGTACTAGGCAGCGGAACAGTCATTATGGAATGAGCAATTTTCCCTCCTCACACACTGGGTTCCCCTATTCTCCCACGTTACATAAAGCCCTCGCCGCTCCGCGCTGCCTGCAGCACGGCCCACTTCTGCTTGTCGGGCACTACCAGTGCTGCTGAACTTCACAGCATCCCACTGGAGCTTCAGTTCAAGCTCCAGACCTCACCAGCAATGGCTGTGTGAGGTTATCCAAACCCCTCCATCCCCATGGAATGTAAGATCAGAGAGAAAGAGATGAATTTTGGGACCCACTCCTACCACTGCATCAGTGCTGCTGTAGGTATATGGGAAAGAAACCGAGAAGACTGTTAAAAACAAAGAAGTGTGAGCCCTAACTGAGGGCCTGTGTCAGGTGGAAAGAGATGGCATCAAGCTTGAGCTGCTGCTGCTAGGTTCTGCGTCATTTGAACAACAGAGAAAGGCAGAAACAGCATTTGCTGTCCTCAGGGTGCAAATCACAGCCTGTGATGGACCCCACCTGATGGAGAAAGCTGCGAGGAAAACAGGCTCTCCTTTCCTTGGCTTAAACGAGGCAGGATGGAACATTTTCTCCTTAATTTGGAAGACGTGCTGGTAACACGGTGCCTGCTGATAAATCCTACACCGCTGTCTGCCTTGAGAAGCTGGGAAAACGACAATGCACTCATTTGCTGCAATCACACACCTGCTGCACAGGCCATGGTCATTTCAGAGCCTGTCTCCAGAAATGGTTAAACTGCACCACTCTGCACTCAGAGCCAGTACTGGGCACAGGAAACGCAAATCCCCGACGATTCAAGTGCCCAGTGCGGTGTGCCTGCCTCTGGCTCCTCTAAAGGACCAGCTGGTGAGGAGAGGAGGAGGATGCTCGCACACCAGAGCAGAATGTGGAGTTCTTGCTGCAGAGGTACTGTGGGGTTGGATTGCACCTTTTTTCCCTTTGCATGATTTAAAAAAAGCTTTGAAAGATTTTTCATAATTAGACAGCGGGACTCATTATCCCAAGATATTGTTGAAGACACGTAGGAGGATTTTTAAAATGAGCTTAGACATGAATAAAGATAAAGAATATGCAGTTTTAAGCCAGGCAAGGGTTTAGAAAGGGAACATAAAACCCTCATGCTTCAAATTGAGACCCATTTTGAATAACTGGGGGCTGAGAGGAGTACTATTTTCTGCCACACACCAATGTTCTCCTCTTTGCTCTTAACTGGTAGCAGAAAGTTTTTGTCAGTCTCGCATGGACTCATTATTCCCAGCCTCAAAGCAGACCCAATGCAATTACTTACATTACATGGAAAAAATAGAAGTGGCAGAATGAGATGGTTTTAAGTAAAGCCCTTTCGGGGTAGATGAATAAAACATGGTGAGGCCAAGTTTCTGCTCCTTGGCTGAAGCAGATCCTAAAGTAATCAAACTTCAGCGATGCCAGAGGTGCGGGTAGATGCCAAGGATGGAACCAGCACAGACTCAGTGCTCAGCCTTTCCTGTACCAGTCTTGCAGAGGTCTCAGATGATTGCAGGCATCTGTTGTGCTAGGTGCTGACATTGCAGATAAGATCGTTTTGGTAGATATTTGCAGTGAGATGAGTTACGCGAGCATAGGAGGTGCTGTTGCCTCCAAGTTAGATGTGGGCAATTCAGGCACAGATTGAAGATCCAGTTCCCTGTATCCATACATGTGTATTTAATTTTAAGCATGAGTAATCCTTTAAATCACAGACTTTAAGGAACCACTCATGCTTAAAATTAAGGACACATGTGTGTGCTTGCAGGGTCAGGCCTGGAAGATCATTTGCCTCAGTTTCCACCTGTTAGGGGAGAGTCCCTTGTCACACTGCCATTTTGCCCAGTTTCAGCTACATACTCTAACATCTGGGCCCATGTGGGGTACGGCAGTTAGGACGTGCTGGTCCTTATGCTGGGGCCTTGAGAGGTTTCTTTTATACCAGTAATGCAATTAGTTCATTATCAGTAATCTCCTGAAGAAGCAAAAACTAAAATTGAAAACGCAGAGAGTAAATCCAATAGAGCCTCTGCCGCTTGGATTCAGTGCCAAAGGAGCTCCGAGGCGAGCCTGCACCCCCATCAGCTGGATTTGTCCATGCTGGGCATAGATGGAGCCTGCGGCATCACCCCACGGCTCAGGGCAAGCGGGAAAGTTGAAATCAGGGCTGAGTACCAGCATGAAGCATGGGGTGTTGCTGGGGATCCCTCATTTTCTCAAGGGATAGATAAAGGGTATCAGGGTTTGTCCTGAGATGAATAGTTTCTTGATTTAAATGGCAGGAGGGCTGTGGCTGGAAAGCTCCTGTTCTCTATCTGTGAGGGTATGCCTGAGAACAGAAGCCAGATTGCTGCTTTGTTTCCTTTTTTTGCTGAGTAGCAGACCCTTAAAATAAGTAATGCCAGATATGACCTATTACTGGAGCTCCCTGCCCTGCTGATAACACAGCTGACATCTCTTCTAATGACTGCAGCAGTCCTTTATCATCTCAGGCTGTTATTACCTGCCTCCTCTTCATGAGCAGGCTTATGATGTTCCTGTACTTAAGATACATGTATTTCATAATCTCAGGCACACATTCTGGCAAATGTAGTATCTGAAGGCCAGGCAGCCCATTAACAGTACATTTATGGTTAACTAAATTCAGATAAAGAACTTATTTGAACTGAAAATTGAATTTTATTTGTTCCCAAACTGAGCCAATGTTTGCATGGAAACAAAAATAACCTGTCAATGATACACCAGAATATTCACACTGCAAAAGTCACAGCTAGATCCACACTAGGCAGCAGCCACAGGACTATAAATATTCATACAATCCACAGTCAGTATTTCAGAGCGAGACAAGAACATCAGCAAGGCACGAAGAGACCCGTGGCCTATTTCTAGCTGCGCTGCACAATGTTGGGCAATTTATATCACTTTTTGCACCCTGTTTTTCCTTTTTCCCTCTGTCCATCTTACCTCTTCACAGATAAGGCCTTCAAGAGAAAAATGTGTTACAACAGTTCTTGAAGACCCCAGCTGAGCTCAGGGGGGTCACTAGACCAGACCCCAGACACTGCAGCAACTCGCGGAAGCACCACCAGCCACTCTGGGGCCAGAGAGACAACAGGGCAAACCAGGACCACAAACCAGGTGTTTTTGGAAGCCACCTCCTTCCTTAAGAAAGGAAACTCAGAGACACAAACACACCAGTAAAACCAGATGCACCTGAAAACCTCAGACAGAGCTCTGCATATCACTCGAAACCACTCTGAACAGTTACTTTTGAGGGCCTACCGTTTTCTTTAGAGGAACAAGGAGAGTAATATAAAAACAAAACAAAAATACAAAATGAAAACTATACACAACAAAAACCCCCACAAAACAAACAAACAACAACAAAAAACCCCTCACCAGTTAGAAGGAACACAAGCCCATAAAAGCCAGCTGGCAAACAGCTACCCAGCAGAAACAAACTTTCTTCCTTTCCCACCCCAATTTAAAGGGCCAGAGGGCAAGTAAACAGGAAAAAATGCTACTCAGGCTCAATTTTTACTTCTGTAATAAAAATAATAAAAATAAAATAATCAAAATAATAAAATGGGAGGTTCTAAACCCAGTAGATCTCTATTTCACTGCACTTTGTAAGATTATAAATGATTATTTTGCTCAGGCAGTACAAGACAAGAAGGCTGTGGGTATGTTTTCCTGTATGATGCTTGCTTTAGCAGTCAGGGAAATGCATGTGGACGCTCCCCTGGTCTAAAGAGACATCATGCTACTCCTGGAGCTGGAGCTCTGTATTGCTGCTGCCGTGGCACACTTCTCAAAGGGGACGGACAGCAGAGCTGACAGCGGATGTGCCCTCTCCCTCGCGGACGGAGGCTGTGCTTCAGCCTCTGGACAAAATGCCTCTGCACTTTGAGAAGTGCAACAGGTTTCCTTCATCCCAGCTAGACGTGTAGCGATGCGTGCTGGAATTTCGTCCTTGTTCTGTGCCCACCTCGTTCCTTTCACTCTGCTCACTAGTGGGGGAACTCTGCCTGCCCTTGCTCTCTCCCCATGCAAAAGACAGGACGCAGAAATGAGGGGGGAAACAACAGAGCTACTGCTTTTTAGAGAGACTGCTGAAATGCTTCCATTGTGAGGCAGGTGATTCATCCTCTAGCTGTCAGCTCTTTCACTTTCAGGAGGATTTTCTCCTTCCTGCTCAACCCAGACGTAACCCCCAGGTGGAGCGCCTGCTCGCAGCGGGATCTGTCCCTGTCCATCTCATAGCCCTGAAATGTCACCAGAACACAGCTCTCCGCAGAGGGAACTAAGCGAAGGAAACCACCAAGAATTTGGCTCCACATTATCACCGAAATCACTAGTAAATTATCTACTTTGTTTTAAGAAAGAAGTACTTGGAGTATAGAAAGACAAGGAAGTTCATCCAAACCCTTGATCTGAATCCCCTTTGGGCACAATAAAAATGTGTTCTGGCTTTCTATTCCTTTATAGATTGTAGGCAATGAAAGCTTCACGTTCACCAACCCTCCACAGTGCTTGGCTTCAATCAGCAGAGATGGTATCTGGGGCTTTTGGAAAAAAATTGAAAGGGTTGGAAGATGTCTGCAGCTCTGACACAATTATTTATGGACCTTCAATGAGTTTGGCTGAAAAAAATATTCAAGAGCGGGAACCAAGGGGAAAAAACGAGGCAATGAAGCTCAGAAGGCTTCATTTTGTTAATGCAGGACCCCACAAAATTAAGAGGCTTCTGACTCTCTACAGGCACCCACATGGTCTGCTGAAAGATCATTGGAAGAATTTAAACGCACAGAGACAGGGCTAGCATCTGATCAAAAGGGAAGATCTCAATAAAAGAAAAAAAAAAAAAAAAAGAAAAAAATATCATTGGTCACATTGGGAGTAGCAGTTACTTGAGGCAGCCTGGATTAAAGCCCTGTGCATCCACGCAAACATCCTTTGACTTTGAGTTCACAGGTGCTTTGTAGCCTGAAATACCAGAAAGGGGTGTACAGCTGAAGAGCTGACGCTAGCCATCTGCTCCTTGCTAAGCAGTGGGGAACACGTCCCACATTTGGGTGATGTCAGAGGATTTGCCAGGCCACCGTTACCTGTGCTAAAAACTGGAGACACATCTACCCATGGAGAGAAGAGCATCCGAACCAGCAAGATTCTTCCCATGGTCTCAAAGTGTATTGGAGGTGGATGAACTATTTAAAAAAGCAGATTTATGGCCTCTGCACCAACAGCCCTTTAGTGACTTCTTGTTGGAGTGCTCAGAGCAGCCTCACCTCTTGGTGAGGCTGAGCACCGAGAACAGCACAGACCAAGCTCTAGTGACAGTAGCTGAAATTACTGTGGGCAGGATCCTTAGAGCCTACAGAGAAGGTGGGACTGGTTTTCCTTCCAGAAAACTGGAAAGGCTTTGGCAAGACAAACAAACAGTCCTTAGCCACTTCTGGGGAGACACTTACACGGGATTCAAGAGTTTTCTCATGGTTCCACAAACAACTGTCTTTATCCAGAGCTCATGTCTGTGTCAAACCGAAGTTTGTTCCCCCCCACTCCCCCCAACATGGTGAAAGGAGGAGTGAAAAGGTTACACATTTATCTTATTTCTTCGTCTCCCGGGACTTGTCTTTACTTTTCTCCTATTTCCTTAATGCAGGGGGAGAGAAGGAGAGAGAGAGAAAAGGGAAACAAAAAAGTTCTCCATGGAGAATTCAATTCAGCAGAATTACACTGCTCTTACGTCCGCTTCGAGGCTCTCTCCCACGCACAGCCTGTGGCTTCCAGCACAATATCTGCTCAGCCCCAGCACTGTGTCAGCTTTGATAAGAGCCCCTGTGTAATCAGTGCAGTACCAGTTATCCGGCTACAATACTGTATGATTTCCTCTTGTGGCTTCTTCATTCCTGTTTATAATTAAAGAAGGACTTCTTGCCATGCCAAAGGTTATATAAAAATAAGTAATAAGTAATAAAGTGATGGCATGGGTCCAAGAGCTTGCTGCTGCCGCTCTTATTCCTGCTACACAGTAATATCCAGCAGTGGTTAATAGCATTAAGGTTTTGGTCTTTGATTAGACTATTTGTTTTTAGCAGTTGTGGGAGGATGCATCCAGACTAGGTGAAGAAGAGGGCTGATGTGGTTTAGGATTACTGGATATTTAGCCTTTATATTCTGGAAAAAGTTGGATCATTTGCTGGGCTTTCTTCACAGTATTGTGTTCACTCTGCTGCAATCAAGTTGGCCTAAAGTCACAAGCAGGGCAGGTGGTTAGGAGCTCAATCCTGGAGCCAGAACTTGTTCCATCCATTAATTATTTGTGTTGGATAATTAGCACAAGCGCTATGGAAATCGTGGCCCCATTGTGTAAATACATATGGTGCCCCCAAGAGCTTCGGATTTAAATAGACAAGAGAGACAATGGGCAAATTAGCCAGTGCTACACAACAGGTCATCGAGAGCCAGCAGTCCCACCCGACTTCCCATTTTCCAGGACAGAGTGTTCTCTTCATTAGCCCATGCAACTTCAAAGTGTTCCAACTCAGCCCCATGCTTAGAAATTCCTTATTTTCCCCCAAATGCCTTCAGTCCCTGTCTCTTAGTCAAAGGGACATAGGGACAAGGAGGAGGTGTCCTGTGTCACTGCACTTCTTTAACCCTGCTCATGGGAGAAGCTGTGTCATACCAGCTCCTTCACAAACCAAACAATCTTGCTCTCTTGCATGTGGGACAGAAACTGTCTTCCTAACCATGTGTATTTGTGGGGTGTAACTATTGAGCAATGCGCTGTTATGTATTCTGTGTTCTTGAGTAACTTGTGACGGCTCTGTGAAATCAGCACAGGGCTGGCACAGCTGACACTCAGGCAGTCACTTCTCCAAGTGCACTGCAGGTGCTGCCATGTTGCAGATGAGGGTCTAAGGACACGAGCCATTTAGGATGTCTGTGGAAGGAAAGGGTCCTGGATTACTTAGCACTGTAACCACAAGATCATTTGACTGCATTCAGCAGCCCCTTGCCAAGAGAGCCAAGCTCAGAGCAGACAGAGCACAGGGCTGATCCAAGCAGTAATAAAGAGCATTTAAAACACTTGTGCTGAAAACTCAGGGTGATTTCTGCACCTGTCTCCAATAAGTTTTATCTACTGACCTCACTGGGATGAACTCGCTTAGGGAGTTGCAAAGGTTCCCAAACAAAGGCTCCTACCCATTCCGGATTACACATCAAAAACATTGCTCCCCGTCCCTCTGAGTCACTCCTGGCTGCAGAGCCAAGCCTGACCAAACCCCACCAGCACAACAGCTTGGGGAGGGGGTTCCCTGCCTTTGATGTCTTTGGCTAGAAACACCCTTCCCCTTTCTTACACCTGAGAAAACATTCTGCAGAGAATCTCTATTCCTTTTGCTTTGCTGCTGTCTTTAGGAGTCCTTTTCTTCCTTCACTGAGTCTGCTTTCCTTAGAAGAATGTAAACATGATGCTGCTGTGTAGCTGAGCATCTCAAAATACTTAAGATGGATCTGTTAAACTTCTAATCTTGTATGATGCAGAGAACATGGAAGTGCTTCTTGGAGCTGTCTTCTATTGCTCTGCACAAGAGTCATTTCTCAAGCATTGTAGGCTTTACTGAGAGCCCCCAAATGCAGCCCATCTCACCACAAAAAAAAAAAAAAAAAAAAAAAAGGTACTTTCCACCAGGTATGCTCCCTTTTTAAAACAAATTACAGTCATCCAGGGTGAAGAGCAGGCAGAAAGGACTGGATGGGACTGGTAAAGGTCTGGATCATGCCTTTAGGATGGCTCTTATTTTATTACAATTATTATCCATCAACTTCTGTGTTTAGAAGGCTCTGGAGTATCAGGTTGCTAAGAAAAGTTTTCATTATTAGGCATGATTTTCTACTCATTTAGGAAGACACAATGCTGAAATTGTTGGAGCTACATTACTGTAAACCCTTCTGGATGCTCAGTTCAAAGCCCATTGTGGTCAAGGCCTCATCCACCCAAGCACGCTGACTTCAGTCTGCTTTAGACCAGAGGTGTGATGAGTATCTGCCCTGGCTTCTTAAAGGACTCTGAAGTCCCACTTGGCGGCTGGTTTCCTGCCCTCAATTCATCCTGGTGCTCTTGGGCTCAGCACCTCCCAGGTCAGCCCTGTCCCCCTTGGTGCCCTGCTGGAAATAGGGGCTGGGCTCTGCCCTCAGCAGATCTGCTGTCAGCACAACCTGTTTCTAATTTCTGCACTTTGACTAAGGCTTGCTACTCCAGTGTATCCAGCTTGAATGAGTCAATCGATGTTAGCCTCCCTTTTGTGGTTTCCCAAATGTTTTGGTTTGAGACTCCTTTTCCTCCTCTCCCTGCAAAGATGCAGTTTTGCTCTGAAGATATGGAAATCTGCAGTGCAAGCTTCTTAAAATACCAGATGGGTTTTGATGGTGATGGTGGTAGAGCAGAACAGATCCTTACTGGCTCAAATGAAGCTTTCCCAACTTAAGCCTGCCACAAATATGCAGCTGCCTTCCTGTGAGAACAACCTAAACAAGAGTGGACATGTGGATGCGGCCACTCAACGCCCTGGCCAAACACAGGACTTACTCACCAGTGAATCACAAGCAGAAGCCACATACCTGGTTGCCCACTTCTCAGTTGTGTTTACTCTCCACTTCTCTCCCAGCCGTAGGCCAGGCAGCGGCCAGATCCAAGCCTCACTGAAAGGAAGAGGAATCGTTCCCCTGCTTTCCCTGGCTTTTGGGATACATCATGTTTTTTAATGAACTATTTTATTATGTTTGCCATCTTAACTTTAAGAATGCAGCACATCCTTGGAAGAGGTGGAAAATAACAACCCAAAGCTCCTGGAGGGATTTATCTGTCATATGGATTTACATAGGCCAGGCTCCAGCCATATGTATCCTCACATCACCCACACTAAGGCTATGAATGCCCTCCTGCCTGGAACTGCCTCTGAGACCAGCCTGAGGTCAGATTTGCTCCCTGCCCTCATTGCTTACCTGTTGCTCACCTTCAGATCTGGTTCTGGGGTGTCTCAGAGTGGACAACCCTCAGCCACACCTTCACACTGGTCCCCAAGTTCTTCTTGTGGTTAGGAGCAGTTGCAGAGAGTGAGGTCATATCACGTCTTCCTGTGGATTTTCTCAGTTTAGCTCCTCCTAAGCATGAAAAGGATGCACAGAGATGAGTGATGGCAAGACAACCTGTCAGCGATGACAGAGACCGTGTGGGTTACTGGGCTTGGGGTGCAGAAACCTGCTCCTGAGCTTTCTATTGCCACTAAAATTTGGACAAAACCAGAGAGTCTTGGCAGACAAAGTAGAAGTCCAAGGGCATATCTTGTTCAAAACGAGATGTAAAACTGTAGAGCTGTAAGAGCCTTTCTAACAGGACCAGCTCTGCAAGGAAACACGATGAACGCTGCGTTAGATCAAGCTACAGTCTGGCCTTAGGCATTCTGAGTAATGCAAAGGTAAAGGCACGTTCTTGTCTTTTTGACCATGTTCCTTTAAATCCCATCCAGCTGTGCAGATAAAGATGATTTATGGAACATTTCACTACTAATATCTCTTATCTCATATTCCAGGAGATGATGACATGTTATCTTAAGCCTTTTTGCGTACCTGATCACAATGTCTTTCAAACCAATGAGCTAATGAAAAGGTTAAGGCTGATGGATACGTGCAATAAGCAGATGGGTCACAGAAGTGTAGAAAAAAGCAATAATGCAAGAACATAGGCTGCAATCTTGTGCTTTGATTCAGAAAGATACAGATTTTATTCAAAAATCAGGAATTGCCTGGAACTAGAGATTTGTCACCACTTGCACTGCTTAGTCACAGGATTTCAGAAAGATCAGAGGCCTGACTCCCCTTATCATGAAGTGCCTTTATCATATATCTGGTTTCAACAACTGTATTTTCAGTGAAGATGAAACCAAGTGTTACTGACCAGAAGATAACAGAGTGATAACGGAGCAGGGCTATCCAATCTGGGCCTTGCACAAGTACAAATAAAACCTGAGCACCTGCTGCATTAACTCCGACCCCAGCGAAGGCATTTTAAATGAGACAGACAACACATCTTGCCCTGGCACTGCAATACTTACCATGAACAGAGGTGATGGAAACAAGACAAATCTGACTCTTCAGCACGAGTGAGGTGGGCCAGGAAGGTCTGTTTAATTCTTTAGGCATTAAACATGAAGCAAAGTGCCACTTATATATCACACGGACAGAAAGGAATTACAGCTTCCTCCAGCATCTAAATCACAACAAGGTCCCATCTCCAAAAGTGACTTTATGTTTCACATAGGATGTTATAAATTACTTCATCTGAAACAATGTCAAAGTGGTAGTTAACTTGATGAGTTTAAATTATATTCTGTAGAGGCAGAATCTCCATACTTACACATCAGAATTTTTTATATAGTATCTCCTATGGGAAAAGCCTCATATAAAAAGAAACCTAGCTGCGTCTGGCTTTTATTATTTATTGAACAATGCTCCATTGAGCCTCAGATCCTCTCCAGACAGCTCATAAACAAGGCCTGTAGTGCAAAGTTTAGACAAGGACAAAGATTTCTGAACTCTTAAGCATAACACAAAGCTGTGTGATTACCCACACCGGAAGGAATGGACAGAGCTGGAATTTATAAAACAGAAATGCAAGAAATGCAAAGACATTTTTTCTGAAGAAAAAAGTCAGATTTCTATGAAAACTTCAGTTGCACACTTTTTTTCCCTTTGTGGTGTTCTTTTTGTACACTTGTTCCAGAAGAGTTTCTACTGAACTCATTAACTATTAGATGTTCCAAAACTTTGTGCCCTGAGGAACGTAGCAGACCAGCACACATTCTTCTGAGACCTTTGGTTGAAAGCTCTACCTGCTGAAAGCACATATCACCAGGGAGGGTTTTGTGTGGGTTTGTGACAAAGTCAGTGTCATTGGAGGCCTCTTAAAATCATGCCCCCACTCCCCTGGGTGCACAGTGGGGCTGGCTGCACTTCCTTTCCTCATCAGGGCCTTAAGAAGATGTCCCAGATTGGTGCTCAGATCTGGGATTCCCACAGGCACCATATATAAGCCCTTAAATTGGCTCACTTGCTTGGAAGCCAGTCCAGCTCCTAAAACCAATGGAACAACTTTTGTGGCGGTCACATCGCCTTACATCCAGCTGTTAAATCATTTAAAGGCAGCAAAAGCTACATTCAATTCTCTCCCATTACCGTCACTTCCCACGTAAGCAACTGCTGAAGCTGTCTCTCTTTCCAATGGAAGGAGAGGTGGGGTCCGTGGGATCATGTTCTCACCAGAGAATCTCAGTACCAAAACATCATCCACCCTGCAAGAAGGGTCGAGAACCCCTTGGCCTTCGTGAACCCCGAAGGAGGATTTCCAGCGCTGTCAGAGTGGCTCTCTCTGTTATTGCAGGCAGCCCCGTCCTACCCTGGCTCTCGTTCTTGTTGATGATTGTCATTTCTAATCTTTTGGCAACGTGCANTAAAAAAAAAAAAAAAAAAAAAAAAAAAAGTTCCTCTGAGTTGGCTGCATCTCAGCTTCCTGGCTTGAGGGGTGAGCTGCTCTGCCCCAGATCCAGCTCTTCTTAATATCCAAAATATGCTGCAAGAAAGGTCATTGGAAGGGAGTGGGCTAATTCAAGGCACAGTTGTACAAGGCTTAAAAATATGAGGCTGATGAACCTGTTTTCCACCTGATGTACCCTGAGTTTTTGGAAATATTACAGTCCCACTGAGGTTTCTATACAGGATCATCTTAAGCTTAATAACATTTAATTTCCATGTCAAAATTAAGACTTAATATTGCAATTTTTTATACACCACTGAGACGGTATGCCTTGCCTTCTGCTCCAGCCTGGGTATTTCACCCTCTGGTGTCACCCAGAAGGGGCATGAGTGACAGAACCCGCTGACTCCCACAGTGATACACACCATGAGCCCCTGCCTGACAAACACAGCTCGTTAAAATGGAAGCTCCTGCCTGGTGGGACATGAGGCACTCGGAGACTGAGAGGAATTTGGTTTAATTACTTCGTTGCATAAAATCCCAGTAATTGCTGTGATATCCAGACTGCCACGACACTGAGTTCAGTGTCACCTCCATCTTCAGGCCAGCCAATGCTTTACCCTTACATGTTAGGTGATGAAAGATACGCTCACAACCAGCAGGAACAAATGCCCCAGCAACTTCAGAAGAGATTTCATAAAGCCTTCGGGGCCAAAGATTTCTTTCGTATCAAGTAATAAAACCAGTATGCGATGATATTCATACCCAGAATGTCTATTTCACTTCATTGCAGATGCAAAATGGACTGTGGTCATATCCGTAATTGATGCAATTATAAAAACTTCCTAGTTATCCACTCTTCTAGCATTACTGTGCCTCCCCTTGGAAATGGTTTCAGTTACTTTTCCATCACTAGATTCAGAATATTCTGGTTTCTCAGCTAAAAACTATAATATCGAATGCCACCAGTCTCTAGAATTCACTTTATCATCTGGGTTGCGTTTGGGTTTTGGCTTTCCTTTACAGGCTAGCAAATAGCAGCTGGGCGGAGAATGAAAATCATTGGGATTCATCTCTTGCTTCAAGACAATGAAGTTACATAATAAAACAGGAGATTTAGCAGGCAAATTGAGCAAGGTAGAAAATCAGTTTTGCTGCTTAAAATCAGAGGGGCCAGATGCAGATATACCAAAAATAGCATGCGGTGTCACGCCTTCGGGTCCGCTCGCTGACTGAGCTCCACGGACGCACATCAGCAAAAGCTCTCGCCCATCGCTGCTGATTCACTGCCCTTCATTAATGCTGAGACACCTCCCTCCTCCCTCTGCTGTGGCATCCGCTGTAGCACCCTGTCTAGGCCCCTTTTTCCCCTCACTCAGCACAGCCTCTCTGTCTCTCCTGAGCCATTCAGGTTCGTTGAGGAAAGAAACCAAAACCGAGGGGAAGAGGAAGGAGAAATTTCCCTGCTGTAGCAAGAAAATATTTTCTAGGCTGGGATATGCTGTCCTTTCTGGAGAAAAACTGCTGTCCAACAGAGACTGCAAAGGCACCTGCACCTCCCAGAGCAGAGGATTTGTCCATCGAGCCATTATTTTTAAGAAGCTGTGGGTGAACCCTTATGGTTCCTGCCTAAATGTTATCCCCATGAGGTTCATCGCATGGGGGATTAAAGCTGGAGATCTTTTATGCTGCAACAACATGAGTATCTAGGGTGTGACTACAATGTGTATAGATTTTCTATTATCACATCAATTTATTTATCTCTGCAAGAAGCAACTCCAACTGAGACTGGAAACTGGTTTTTTTTTTGTTGTTGTTTGTTCTTTGAGATTTCCTCCCAAACGGCAAAAATCAGATTGCAGAAACCAAATATTTAAGCGATATCCAGTCAGCTGTGCTACTCTGAGATTCAAGAAGGAGCACTGTGACCCATGGGTAAAATGGCCAGTTAGCACATGGCATTTCTGAGCTGAACACCAGCACTTGGAAAACAGCATGTCCTAGCAGCTCTTGACTAACACAAGGTCCAAAAAAATGTCTCACAGCTTTCCTTAGGCAACAGCCTGCGCAGGAATACAAGGATTCCTGCTGGAGAACAAGTTGTGTTGTCATCACGCAGAAGAAATATAAGTCCTTAATTTGGGAGATCTGGCATGTGGCAGTTACTGTAGGTGGGACACACTGTGTAAAATCTGATCTGTTGAACATTGGCTTGGGACGAGTTCCTGAGAGAACAGTCAAAGGTACGAGCCAGTGCGTGCGGTCTCTGCCTTCCCACCCAGCGGTGGCTGTGACACCCCCAGACAAAAATATTTCGGTCTCAACAAGGAGAATTTGCCATCCATCGGTTCCTGTTTTCTGTTACTCTCCCATGTATCTGCTGCTAGCTTTGTAGAGTTTCAGGAGTTTATATTTGCCCAGCTACTCTGATGCACAGAGGTGTAATCCTCCTTCGAGTGGTATACATGGCAAAATTCCAGTTCCAGTAAGTGAAATGTATATTTATGCAGGGAGCTTAAATGAATCATTTAAAGCTACAAGAAAAGGAGTTAATTAGGACGTGCAGGGCTTGTGTTGACTAGCTGGTTTTAATCCTTTCAGTGCAGAAAGGATAATACGTAATGGGAATTTTTCATTTAGTTTTCTGAAGCTTTGAAAAATGCTAAAGCAGTGATGCTATTAATGCTGTTTCACAGTCCAAAAACATGTCATCCATTTCTACTGCTAAAATAAAACAATCTGCTTCTGAAATGAAGCTATATTTAGGGCCATAATCTGGTATAAGGACTTAAGCTAACATCTGACAAGGGAGTCTGGGAAGGAAATTCCCTGAAGGCTGGTTATTTCAGAGCTTTTATTTCAGAGCTTTCTTTTGAATCAGCTGGTACTAGCCATTACAGGAGTCAGCTCAAGAGGGCAGCTGGACTACCACTGAACCAGCCTGGCCCTTCCTCTGCCCTATTTGTGTACTTTTATCTGCTTTGGCAGACGCTGAGGGACTGAAGGACCATGCATCACACCATAAGATAAAGATCTGTTCAGCTCACACGTGAATCTGCTCCATGGCAGGAGCGTGCCTGGCCCTTGTTATCAAGGCTCTGTCCCACCACGCAGCCTGCAGTAACCAAACTTTCCACGGAAGGCTTTTGCAGCTGAACATTTCTCATGTACTGAACCCAGTGCCCTCCCTGAAAGAACGGCTTTTATGGGCACTGCTCCTTTCACCTTCAGGACTGTGTATTTGGAGATATAGCAAGTTAAGAATTTCCTTATTGCATATTAATGGCCTTTAATGTGCTTTGAACCTTTTCATTTTAATTACATTAGTTGCCATTCTATTTAAAGTTCCTACAATCTGGTTACTCTTATTCAAATCAGGTTTCCGATTCTCCACACTTAGCTGCTGTTTTTCCGCTTTGCTAAATGCAGAGCTCCTTCTCCTGCGACCTTAAAATCAGCATTAGCACCTTGCAAAGGACAAATAGGAAAAGACGACC
>VXAV01007752.1:467731-540915 GCA_013399715.1 Alectura lathami | reverse complement strand
TCTGTATGTATAGAAATACAGAAACAGAGAGATAAACACGTAATAATATGCACGTATTTGTGGGTATATCTATCTGTCAGGGTTATATACCTGTATTTTTAGATAAGAATTGCAGCCCCATTCCAAACCTAAAGCTATATATAGTTAGCCACATGGTAGGAAGGAGCTCATTGCTTTGTTTGGGAAGGGGGGGCTGAACATGAAAGGACGTGTTTCCTTGCATGTTCCTCATGCCACATGAGCAGCCAACAATGACAGTCAACAATGTGTCCAAGTTGTTATTTGAGATATTTTCTAAACCACAAAATAAGTGGATTACTAACCAAAAAATCACAGCTCCTGCCAAAGGATATTTATAAAAGAACACAAAACTTAAAAAAAAAAAAAAAAATTACCCATGGGAAAAGAAGGAATAAAGAAAATAAAAGAATACAATAAGTAGAGAGAGAGAGAGAGAGAGGCTAATCTGGTGGGTAAACTAAGGTGTCAGGAAGAATGATTTTTCTTTCCTGCTCTGCCAGAGAATTCACAAACCAAACCAACTACACCCGCCAGAGCTTTTTGCAGGCTCTCAAACAGGGACAGGAGAACTGTGCAAGCTCGCAGCGCTGCTTTAGCTTTTAATTTGCCCGAAGCAAACTGAACCTTCTAGATAGTAAACTTTTCGACCACTCTACATTGAGCAATGCTCAGGTAGAGAAGGATATGGAGGTGATCCTGACTTATCATTAGCAAGATAAGGGAAAAAGGGGTAAGTTATTCCTGGTTACATAACAGAACTAATATCAAAAGAGTGCTGGCTGGATTCTCAGCTAGTAGAAGTGGACGCTGTTCTGTTGCTGCCAATAGAGCTCTGCTGGTTTGTACCAAAAGCCATCCTTTCCTGCATTTAGCAGTAGCACTGATCCTAAAGCTATTTTCAGTGTAACAGCTAATCAGCACGAGTGAAGTAGAGTACAGCTGGTTGTATTAGAACAGCTATTGGGAAATATTGCATATCCAGGTTATGGTTCATTGCCTATACTTTAAAGAATTTTGATTAGCTTGGCCTCCAAAGTTTCTTCAAGCTGATTCCTTACATAGTTTGCATTAGTTTAACCGTGAAATATAAAATATGGCCATATGTGGTGTTCAGTACAATTCTTCAGTGAAAGCCTGGTGTGCCCCTCTACCAGCCGGGTTTGGCTGGGATGTCAATCAGAACTCCTAATTCAGAGTGACCCTAATGGGACAACAGTGACGCTCACACAACGTTACTCTTCCCTGGATTTCTGTGACTTCCATGCTGTGAGGCACATTGGATGATCTAAAAGGCCGTTTCTCGTCTTTGACATCTATGATCCTCTGACATTTAAACAAAAGGCGATCATCCCACGGCTTCGCTTATGAAGAACTGGAACCAAGCCATTCATAATATTACCCTCATCTTTCCACTGACGCGGTGAAGACTGCCTGCGTGCTTCAAAGGAGTGTTTAAGCAGGGTAAATCCATAGGGCCAACCAGTAAAACCGAGCTAGAGCTTCGGTCATAGGCCAACACGGCAGTGGCATAGTTGCTTAATCTACAGTTTGTGGTTGATAATCATTAGGGCTGACCGCAGAGTGGTAAAAATAGTTTGCTAAAAATCAGAAGTCTTAATGGGAAATGGTCATCTAGGGAGAATTTTCCCTTCCTAAACAAGTCCAGAAAAGCAGGGCATTATTTACAATAAATTGCACTTAAATGTCATCGTCTGCAAGCACTCCGTCTGAGGTGGGGAAGGGGGAGATTGTCAAAATATCTCCCAGATTACAACATTAAACTCACCTAAAGATACAGACCTTCCAAAACTACCTGAGTCAAGTCATGCGCAAATTATTGAGCGCTCAACTTTTGTCTCACCTTTGGGAGGGGAAAGAACTTTGGCAGCTCTGAAACTCTTCCAGAACTGGACAACTGTCTCCTTGCTCTTGGTGTATCAGCAACATTGCCCTAATGATCACCGAGTTGACATGATGGCTGTGCCACCAATGTCACAGAGAGTGGGATGGTGGAGATAGGCTCCGTAGATCCTGTTCCTCATGCAGGGGATGGTGATTCATGTGCGGGTGATCCAGCTATGAGCTAAGCCTGTTAACTGCTGTCTCCCTCTGGTGTACTCCCCTCCCTTATCCCAAGAGACCAGTTATGCCAGTGATTACTTCTGTTCTGAATTTCAATTCATCTAAAAAGAGAACAAAAGATGGACTGGGTGACTTACATAAAGGAAGAAATATACTGTCATCTTCCGACAATTAAGAATAACAAAAAAGGTCATAAAAACATACACAAGGCCAACATTTCAGCTAGTGGAAGTTACAGAGCTCCAGTGGTGACACTGCTTCATAAACTTTAATGGCATGATGCAGTCATACACCATTTGGAACTGTGGACCACAATTTGCTGATGAACAATTTATGAATAGGAAAAAAAAAAAAAAGAATACAAACCCCAAAGTCCAGCCAAACCTAGCAGATGCATTACTTTCAGTACATGGTTTTCTCTGATTTATTCCCCAGCCTCTTGTTGATGAAATACTCCTTTTCAATACATTCTTATTTTCCTCTTCATTGCACAACTGTTTCAAAGTACTGCAAAGCTCCAAGGACAGCTAGGGCTACTGGCTGTATTTATTTAATAAATTGTTCCCTGAATCCTTCAACATTAAATGACAACTCCAGATGGCACAGACCAAATGCCATTCACTTCAGTGGGCTGCTCTGTGGTCTACAGGAGGTCCGACAGAAATACTGCATGGATTGCAAAAGGCAAAGGGCTGGTGCTTGACTGGCACTTGTAGGATGAAGACATGAAGGGTCTCTTTTCTCTACCCTCTCCTTTCCCTGTGGGACCCTTTAGGAACAAATAGCAAAGGATGCCACCAAGGTCCTCACTGCTGGTTGTTGAGGCTCAGAGTTCCTGTTTGCCAAATCTCAAGGCATTTACTCTTAGAAACCCATCCCATTCCTTTCCTCCACTCCCTCTGCTGAAGGTTTTCCATATGTAAGAGCTAAGATATGAAGGAGAGAGGGCTTGAGAAGTTGGCTCTGGACGCATGGAGAATTCTTGTCTCCAGGA
The DNA here is from genome assembly GCA_013399715.1 of Alectura lathami. NCBI lineage: Eukaryota > Metazoa > Chordata > Aves > Galliformes > Megapodiidae > Alectura > Alectura lathami. The sequence goes on along the minus strand of VXAV01007752.1, from coordinate 537,818 downwards.
CTGTCAGCAGTAACACGCACTCATTATTTTGATGTTGGACATTGTTCCAAGCCAGAGTGCCGCTTTCAAAGTCGAATAAAAGTTCTTCCTCGTGATGAGTGTGTCCCCATTTATTTATTGCATAACCAGCCCTCAAAAAAAATTCAGAAAGGTTGAGTGTGAGGCAGGCTTGTGCCGCTTACACGCATGGGATATTCCCTTTGTATTAGTCACTGAACAGATGTGACTTGTCATACGATGCACGAAATAGCATTGGAAAAAGATGAAAATTAACTCAGCCCTCTGAATTGGGGAACTTCCTTAAGAATTTGCTCACCCAAACACCAGATCTACCTATTTGTCATTTATCGTGAAGAACACAGAGGCAGAAAACAATTAACCAGTGATTCCCTCAAAATTTAGCTGCGCTTTCTAAGTGAAACATCGTTGGATATCGTTTGGAAATCATTGGAAGGAAGGCTAAAGCATTTCTTTTTCTGAAGAAGTTCTTGTGATCGTGTGCTTATTTCCGTCCCTTTTTCTGGTCTTAAAAATTGTTCTGGGAGGTGGTAAGTTAAGCACAGGTTTTTCTTTCCCCGGGCGATGATGACACATGGGCAAGTTGTAAAAGATGTAGGAGAGTAACCAGAGCACTGCAGTTTTCCTGCACATGATCTATAGTCACCAAGGAATGACAGAAGCATGAAACCCCCATATTTTGTACAAACCAAAACAGAGCATTGTTTGGTATTTGCTCAAGCCATGTCTTAACATTACCTTTCAGACCATGCATTCCGTATTTTGCCGCAGCGTTTGAGTTCATGATGTGGGATCCCTCTCATCTTCTTCAGGCTGAACTTCAGATGGATGGCTGTGATTCCTGGCAGAAGTGAAAATGAGAAACAGGTCCTAGTTAGTCCCGTTAAGTTGTTTAAATCCATAATGCAAACCAAGACAAAAACTATCTTTACCTGCAGACAACACTGCTGAATGGCAACAGTAGGTTATTTCGCTGATATAAGACATGTTGGTGCTGCTATTAACAGCAGAAGAGTTGAAAAGTGAATTCCATTTCCACCGATGGAACAACACAGGAGCTGTAATAAATGCAGTACAGGTCTAAACAGGTCTACATAGACCTTGACCATTGCTGGGAGCTGTGGTTTTATTTTATAGGTAAAAACAAACAGTGCCCTGTGTTTGAGAGCAGCATTAAGCACATATGGCAACGTACTTTAAGGCAATTGCATGTTAAACCTTAAAAACATCTTTTGTTGAATATTTTTTCTGCTCTTTTCTTCTCCCCATTGGAACAAGAATGTCCTGCTTGCTAGGCAGCATCCTTTGCTTTCTCAGAATTCATATAACAGACTGGCTGGGACAGTGTGTGCACTTACCATGCCTCCTTCAGGTTAAAAAAATTGGAAATTTGGCTTTCAGCAGGCATTGGAACATAATGGAAAACATTTTTATTATGTTTCTCCTCTGGCTTCAAGTCTTGCCTTAATTTAACTCCCTTGTCTGAAGAACACAATTTTTGAATTTTCTCTTTTTAGTTTTTCAAACTGAACATAATTTTTTTTTTGAGAACTTGAGTAACTTATTTGAGAAATGTTAATTCCCACTAAAACAAATTTGTAAAACCTTTACTATTAAATCAAAGCAAGATATTAAAAATGCCCCAACTCGCAGTTTTTAATCTCACAGTTTTTTCCTTTTTTTTTCCTTTCAAATTATTGATCTATGAGCTGCTGCTTTTTTATTCCAGAGAAGAAAGTAAGCATTGGAATCATGAAGGAATGGAAAAACAGTGGCCTACCAGCTAACGATTATTTACTGAGGGTAGCCCTTTCTTTCTACACCCACTCATATCAAGGTGAAAATCACATCACATACAGCTCAGTATTTATGAAACCTTATCTATTTATTCCTAATAGTTGGTGTGATTAGGCAGAGCATCCATCTCCTCATCAGCTCATGGTGAAAATAAACCTCTAGTAGTTTATCACTCAACAGCTCTAACATCTTAGGCGAGCCTCAGTGGACCAGCTTTTCTGCTGGCACAAGTCAGCGTCACATTGCCAGCTCCTGCAGGGAGATTTTGTCCCAGATTCCCTTAATTACCTTCTTCTGCCTTCTTGCTTGTCCAGTAGTAATGCTCCAGCCATGGCTGTCTGGTGCAGTAGCATGACAGACCTGTGGCGTGCTGCATCGCTGGAGACATTGCACTTCATCCTTTGCACAGAATAATGCTCTGGTCTTCTTTCTGGGTGGTTGGTGCAGTTTCAGAACAGATTGTACACCAGACATTAGAACCCACTGCAGATAGCCAGCTGCTGCTGTTAATTGCCAGGTGTATAAAACCTGCAGAGCCATGGAGTTGCCTAGAGCAAGAAATGCTAATTAGTTACTTGTGTGGGAGACTGCGTGCTTGCAAGAGCTGCAGAGGTGTAAGCTGGCACACACGAAGCAACAAGTCCCACAGAAACGACTCTCACAGCAGAGGAAACAGAGATTATTCAGCTTTCACAGGCAACAGAAGCCCCTCGTGTTCTGGGAACAGCCCCACCACCATCCCTGAAGGCAGATAAAGGCACACAGAACAATTCTTCCCCTTGGTCTCGCAAGGACAGTTGGCTCAGCGAGGTGGCAGACGCCACGAGGTGATGGTAGCCAACGGGTTTCGAAGCTCCAAGGCTGCCTGTATCTGCAAACACAGCCACAAGAAGAATTTCTCAGTAGAAGGACACTCACGGGAATGAGCTGTATTAATGGGTCTGAAACTAATTAATGTTGTGACTTCATTTCTCCATACTCGTTGCTCTCCCCTGTTATACCCACCTCGCTAACCAGCGTTACACTTTTTATCTTGTTACATAATGCCTTCTGTGATAGAGGCTTGCTTTTTCCTGGGAACTCTAGGAGATATTTATAAACAGTAATAAAGTGGAAGAAAATATGTTTTGAAGTGCTTGGTGTTTTGTCACATGCGAATTCCTAAATAATGTGGTGGTAAATAATTATGTATATACATTTGCCGGCATCCACTGACTTCAAAGCAATTCACAATTAACTTAGCTCAACTTTCCAGCAACTGGTCTATACTCGCTGGCTTTTCCTAAATTTGTTTGGGAAATTGCAATCTATCCTTTGTGGTTAAGTTTGCATTTAAGCTTTTTTCTTCCCCTGGCACTAAGGCACTAATTAGTGCCTTGGTCATTATTCCCAGATNTAAAAAAAAAAAAAAAAAAAAAAAAAAAAAAAAGAATAAAGAAAAAACTCAGGGCTTAATTTAGCATCAACATATTTTAAGTTTATGGTGTAAGGCTTCTTGCTGCCCTTTGGGTTTCTGCTGCATTGTGTATTAACATCCCCTGTGTCCTCAGTAACTGGTTGGTGCAGAGAATCTTGGAAAGACTGGAATTCGGGATTCGGGCTGCAGCACAGTCAAGAGAGCAACGTATGGATGAAGCAGACTGGATTTTCAAGCCTGAAGGTCACCTCTGGAGCATGCTGTTAGGCCATGACAGCACAGCATTCACCTTCCTCTTGGTATGCCAGGTAACTCTGGTCACACTGCTACATCCGTCAACATTCAGTACAACAGTCGCCTTTATCTCAGTTCATTTCTGTGACTCTCAAGCCACCATTTAAAAGGACTGTTCAAATTTCCCAGCCTTGCCCCTGAAGCTACGCCAGTCAGGTGTATGATGAACTTGGACCAGACCTGTATCTAGCCACAGCTGGAGCAAAACAGCTCACCAGTGGGAAGAAGGTGGAGAGCAGCCTGGTCCCTTCTCAGCACAGCCAGCATGGCTGGAGAGGCCAACAAAATGCTGCGAGCCTGGCACGGCTCTGCACCATTAATTCCGCAGGAGCGCAATGGAGAGCAGCCCCAGGCTATTTGAACTCAGCACACACACAGAACCTGAGAGCATTAACGGAGATTCGAGCGGTGATGTCGGGCTGAGGTAAGCCCATACAGTTTGGTTCTGGACTATGTTTCTTTTAAAAATAGGAAGAGGTTACAAAATGCAACAATCACAGAAGCCTCTTTTCCTCCCATCCCCACTTCTGGTATGAATAATTATGTGGCAAGATTAGTGGGTGAAGTATTACAAGATGACGTTTCTTGTCGACCGTGATTATAAACAACAACAGAAAAGAAATGTAAGAGCTCTTGGTTAATTTTTCCCATTATGAAACCACTTGGTATTTCAAACGAATCTGCCAGGGAAATGCTTGATTTAAAGTTCCACTGATGTAGCTACAAATCATCTCATTTGTAAATATTGGTTATTGGTGGTGGGAAGGGGATGCAGGGGAGGGAGAAACGTTGTTTACTTTACGTGATGCACATCCAGCCTGGTCGAGGGCCACGGCGCGGCGGTTTACTTGCTGACACGCTGTCCCCTTACATCAGCTGCAAGACGCCTGCTGGGGCAGGGTCCCAGTGGGAGAGAGGATGCTGACTCCAGGCTGTGTTATGACTGCGATTCTCAGCACTGGCATGCACAAGGCTGCAATGGTGTCTGTGTGAATTCGCTGCTGCTGTTGTTTAACAGAAAGAAAACACGCATTATCCGTAATAACGCTCTGGGAATATTTAATCCCAAGAGGGGTGAAAGGATAGGACCGTGTATTTATTTGTTTTAGATTATTTTAAAATGCTTATGGTAAAAAACATGTGGACGGTTGAACAGAGAAAGCCAGACACAGACAGAAACAGGCCTGAGACTCCAGCCATTCTTATAACCCACAGAGAAACGGGCAGATGAACATCTGATCCACAAGCAACAATTAACAAAGAGCAAACAAAATGACCTAGGGCTGGCTGATCTGCTTTGGAAGGCACATGCCTGGTACTACCTGTACTTTTTAATACTCTGCGGCATATGGGATCTCTAAACTGGGCACCAATTTCATTCTGTTGTATCCAGAGGCAATAATATAAAAGAAGCTTGGAAGAATTCAGATAACTCCTTGTATCTCCAATACTTTAGCCAAACAATTCCTGGGTCTGCAGCATAGAAGGGAGCTAACAGCTGTTTCGATATGGTCAAGATTAAATTCTGTGTGCATCAAATTCAAACCTGCAATGAGGTGTTTAAGGACACAGAAGGGGATGTTCTGCTTGGGAACGCAGGAACTCAAATCTGCCAGAAATAAACTGCTATTTATCTGCATTCAAGGTCGTGATTCAAAAAATGTTTAAGCAGCAGACAGGGTAAGATGTTCATCCCAGACAACGGGACATTTTCTTTCCTTTTCTCTTGCTGATGTATTCTCCATCAGAAAGGGCTGGGGTATTTAGTCAGTGCCTTCCAGTAATCCCGGCTAATACCATTCTCTAATCACTAGGCAATGGGAAAAGTCAGGAGGACCTTGGGCTTTCAGACCAGACTCAGAAATTCGACAAGAATTTAAACCAAAGGCAGTTAAGGAAATGGTCCAAGGCTCATTCATTAACTACCGCTAGACTTCGTGGGTGCAATTATTATCTTTGCAGACGGCCAACAGAGGAATCACAAATTATTGAAGCCACATCGAATTCCTAACTTACTGGGTCATACAGCCCTTATATACCCTTCATCTGGGGAAGGGATGGGTGAAGGGCAGATGGGTAAAGTGTAAATGGAAGTTTCAGAGAAGAGAATTGGTTCTGCAGGCTTGAAACCCTGGGAGTCTTCCGCTGAGGTGTCTGGTTTTCATATTCAGGCCTGCTCGGATTGCATGCCTATAGCTCATTAGCTGCTTTGTGGATCAAGTTAAGAAGCATGTTGTTTTCAGAGCAAACTATAAAATTAGCAATGCTGTATAAAGGGAAAGAACTCAAATTGGACCTCTGTCCTTGATGTCCTATCTATAAAGAGAATGCTGCCTTGTGCAAACCCACAACAAGCACTGATAAGGGAAGGAAGTCCCTTTAATCCTCAGTCCAGGCAACTGGACAAAAAATAGGCAAATCTTCTGACAGCTTTAGGGATCTAAACCTTCAGTCACCGCCTGGTCTTTTAACCAATGCTAGTTTGAAGTAATGAGTTCTATAGGATTAAAAAAACACTTACTCTTACATTTTGTTCCCTTTGGATTGAATGTTCTCGTAAGCAAAATAGTCACGCATTGTCCCTACCATAAACCACAGAATACATGGATGAAAGAGGCCCAATTAAACAGAAAATCTGACGCTTGCTTAGGGCACTCCTCTGGCCCCCTGAGGTAGCTCAGTCCACAGGCTGACCAGTCATGGTCATCCTGGATGCCCTCATGAACATTACTGCGTCCTGTCTCACACTCTTAAGAGTGTTTGCAGGACAAATTTCTCCAACAATATAGAGGAGTCAGGACATAATTGAGATTATTATTCAGATACTATCTGGGAGAGTGTTTGTACAAAACCATGTGTCCAAATGACACCTCAAAATTTCTGTTTAACAAATTTCCTTCTGCTACAGCAGGATCCACTGATTTGCTTTATCTACAGCAAATAGATAAAGCAAATTACACAGACTTAAGCGTAATAGATTACAGGATGCCCATGCCATGACATGGGTCAAAAGAGAAGAGTTTTCAGAGAAGCATGGCCAGCTTTTGAAAGTGGAGTGATTCAAGGTGGATGCTGTAGTCTGATACCAGACAATCTCTCACATTTTGATAGAAATTTTTCAGTCGCAGTTAATCTGCAGTGACTGCAAAGGTCATCACCTGACAAGTGACACACTAAGGACATATGTTTGTGGCTACACATCAGGAGGGTGAGAAATAGGTTACATAGGTGAGGAGTATGAATATTCACCTCCAATGAAAACAGCCCAGGTTCAAGGTCTTCGTGTGTTTCAGGCAAAAGAGGGATTTAAATGTGGGTTTTCCACATCCCAGCTGACGTAATCACTGAGCTATTTTTTATTTTGGAATCTCTCCATTTTTTCCATGAAACACTTCAAAAAGATTTGTTTTATCCTGTTGTGAAACATAAAAGTTTTAAATCTTGAAAAATTTTGCAGAACGGGAAAGCTATTTCCTCCTCAGCTCCATTTCTTCATGAGCCCTGTGTAACCAGATCTACATCTGCAAGGGGGGTCTGAGCACCGCAGCTCTAAGTCTGGTTGTAGTCAGACAATGGTTCAGGGCCATTCACATGTATCCCTTTTCAGTAATTTCAGATCTCCTTGGTTTAGCTTACAAATCAGATAGCAGTTTCATCACATCCTCCTCATCAGAGCAAACATTGCCTAAGCAGGACAGACGTCTTTCCATCCCTATTGTTACTAAATGAGGGCATTTGATGATCAAAACGGCTCTGGTGCTGTTTCTTGGGAACAAGAACAGCCTTGAGGGGCTCTCTCTTAAGTGGAGTTGGCTTTGCAGGGCTGATGGGAGTGAAAGCTTCTTTTGAGAAGGAAGTTCTTGACCTTGCAAATACAGAAGCAGGCAAGTAGCTCTTCTCCTCCAGGCAGACAGACAGCTGAGATCACCGTCCATCAGACCGAGCACCAGCACACAATTTTTTCAGTGTGCTCTTCTGTCTGCTTGTATCCACCTGCAGCAAAACTCCCTGGCATGGAGGCCACTGCTTTCATGTATGTTCGTACAGTACACAGCACATTGAATTTATGCTCTGCAGTGAGAACTGCAGCTCCCAAACATCTACAGATAGCCTCAAAGTAAGGGAAGAAATGCTCTTACTGATCTTCCTCTGTTTTGGCACAGCCCAGCATCCTTTCTGCTGCTCTCTGGAAAGGCACATGAAGACCTGAAGTCTGAGTGCTGTTCTAGATGAACCACCTGGACATACTGCTGCTAATGTTGCCCTTGGTGAGCTCTGTTGGTGGGTACTGTTGTGACTGATGCTCTGTGCCTGAGATGGAACACTGTGCTTTAAAATCAGTAGAACAGTACCAATCCTACACATTCAACTCAGTTGAAACAAGGGTCCTACCAGTACATCAGAAAGCTGTATTTTTTTTTCAGAAGTGGAGCATAAAGAGACAAAGAAAACTCATATTTTAGTACTTAGCTCTGATCCTGCAAGATGCATGCATGCTTTGAATTAATCCTAGTAAATACAAGGCTCAATTCAATTAGAGAAGTTACATGGGATGTCAAGCCCTCCTTCCATAAGCAAAAGATTCAAGAAAGTAATGAAGTTCATATTTAACAAATGAAGTCTGATACCTAAGCACACTACTGAATACTTACAGCCCTTGCAGCACTGAGCCCAAGGGCAGATACGTCTGAAAGGCAGAGAGAGATTTCCCACCTCGTGAGATTTTAAGGCCCTGTTGCTATCAGCAGTATTTGCTAGGAATCACCCTGCTGCTCAGTGTTGATTTCAAGCAAGTGGTGTGTTCGCTTTTGGTTTGTGATTATTTTTAGCCCCCTAGGCTCTTTTTAGGTTTCAATTAAGTGCCACTAGGTAATTAGCTCACAGATAAAGTCAGCTGTTAGAGTCAATAAATGAAAAAAACATATGTTGAATCCTGAATGAATGGAAAGCTTTTTCCCTGGCAGACACTTTTAAGGAACTCTTTTTTTTAAGGTCCATTTTGTGCTCCTATTACGTGAAAAGCATTGAAAACAAACTAATTTATGGTGCATCTTCTCCCCTCCTTATTCTTTACTCAGAAGGAGGAAACACACATATGCAAGTATATGTAAAAGCGATAACTCTACACCAAAACCTTTTTAAAAAACCTTAAGTAAACGTTTAAAAAGTTCCAGAGCTGAACAACTCCAAAATCAAATTTACAACTTCCCTTCCTCAAAGCCAAAGGAAGTGGGGAATTCTTTACAAGCTCTGTTTGACAGAGTAGAATAGCTCAGCTTGTCTTAGGATATATTCCAGGAGGTCCTTTTGACTGAAAATAACTTCAGCTGTATTTTTTATCACATTCTGTGTATAAGAGATTTGCAAAAGGTTAATAACTGAAGATGAGCCCACTACAGATAGAGATATACATCACAGGTTAAGAACACATCCCTTCAAGATATTACATACAATCATAAACACGTTTCTGAAAGCAATGCCAGTGGGTGCAGATAATTAATTGCCTTATAGGATTAAGTCATTAAAAGTAGTTGATCAGTTGTCGGCATTCCTCTATCTCTATAAGCCACATGTAAGCAGAGCCTCAATACTCCATATCACCAAGCTCTGGATGACAAACACCCATGGGAAGTATTGAGCCTGCAGAGGCCCGCAACGACACAGCATGAACCGTTGTGTTTTTGTAGCTCGGAATAGCACAGCTGTGATAGCAGTGTTGAAGGCTGGGGCTGGGTGGGATACTGAGGAGATGCGGCACAGGAGCATCCGCGACAGAACATGTTCAAGTGCAATCAGAGAATGCAGGCAAGCTACCCTGAAGCAAAACATACGAATCAAGGTTTGCAGATATATAATCCATCAAGAATACAAAGGGTGAAAGACATTATTTAAACCCGGTTCCTCTGTGAAACCAGTAAGTAATTGTACAGTACGTCATCCTTGTTTTTTCCTTTGGTAGCAAACAGAGTCAATTCCTAATGGGCAGAACATAAAGCTTATAAAAATAGAAATAATTCTTGAAACAAATAATCTCCTAGGCCTGGAAATGTAGGATCAGAAGTTTGGTTCTGGCAAGGATTTCATTTCCTACGGCCATAGCTTTGGTAAATCTTGTACCGCCCCTTTTTATTGCATCCTGACCTCTCTCAGATTCTCAGCCTTCTTCTTTGTCCTGGGGCTTTTTAAACCATGCCTGTGGTGAAGTCTTCAGCAGTCTCATTTGATCTGAGATGAGATATCTGGAGTAGGGCTGCAACGAATCATCCAGCTCTTGGGAACCAGATCAAAATCTGTCCTGAAATACATCTCCTTGCACTGCAAAGCCTTCCTGGAGAAGGCTGTTACCTGCCTGTGAAAAGCTCTGACTTGGGAACCTGGCTCTGAGGGATCGGGCACTAGCCAGGCTTCGAGATAACTGCAGCCTTCTTGGAAAAGGCTTTGTCCCTGCCTGTGCAACACCTCTTGCCTGAAGGACATGGATTAAAGCTTGGCTCTGGTAACTCCCTGGTAACTGGGCTTTGTTAACTGCTCAGTAGGATTCCTCAGGAGTTGGCATCTTCAAAAAGAAACACGTAGGTTTAAGAGCAGCACTGGAGCTCAGTTACGTGGTTTAGGTCTTACTGCGACCATAATTTACTTTACAAGACAAACATCACTGAGCAGTCAGACCAGATGGAGGACACGAAGCCAGCAGATTGGCTACAGAAGGAAGGAGAATCCCTCTTGGTCTCCAGAGGAGGTCAGGCAAATCCGTAGAGGAGTAAATTTAGTACGGGGGTTTTTTAGTCTGCAGAGCACTATTTATTAAGAAATCAATTCACAAATTTACACATGGCCCCATTACACTGGAAAAAAATTTAAATACTCAGATCTTTTGCAAGTGTGTGTAAAAATATTCTACCACCTACAGTGAAGAAAGCTAAGACTGCAGTAGGCTTAAAATAAACAAGGCAGCGAGAGAACATCTCACAGACTTTCTTCTAACGGCATGCCTCTATCTGAAATATCCACTGTTACTAAAGCCGTTTCAAATAAAATGCAGGTTTTATAGCCACACTAATACATGTAAATGTTGAACAAATTTTATTGTCTCTCCTTCAGGTTTGCAATAAATTCTGCTGAGTGGAGCCCAGGCCTTCGTAAGGATGCTGCCTCCCCTTGGAAATACAATAACTCACCATCTGTACAAACAGTTGAGACATTTGCACTCTCAGCAGTTTTACAGACTGAGTTTACAGAGATTTGAAGACACCTGATGTGTCTGAATCACTTGCAATTATTAAACACTGCTGCCTTCATTAATGTGCTCCAGAGATTTAGTCATACTTTAGCAGATGGAGGAAAGAGGGATAGATGCTCAGCTAGTAACCAGCTCCAGGCAGGGCCACAGAAGCACCGACGGTCAAGTCATGGTGCTTCCTGCATACGGCTCCAGTTACTGAGCAGGGACAGCTACAGCTACTCGAGCTGAAGGCAGGTTAGCAGATGCGTTGCCAGCACAGCTCAGCTGCTCAGTGAGTTTACAGGCAAGCAAAGAAAGGTGGGAGAAGGAGCACTGACCTCGCACTGTGCCGAACTGTGGCTATTCGGTAGCAGCTCTACAGGGAGTTGAGTCATCCATGCAGTGGAGTAGGAGTGCTTATGGAAGGACAGATGAAAGAAAGAACCAGAGCTCTTGCACCATGATAAGCCATTGCTGCTCATAAATGAAAGCTTCAAGTGTTTGCTTGGAGCAAGCAGAGCTCTTGAATCTCTGAAGTCTTCGGTTTCACGTGAAACTTTTCAAATTTAAGACAGTGAGGCAAGAACACTGTAAGCATTAATGATACTTTATCCCAGTCAAGCCTAAAGAGTCAACATCTGTTCAGAAGCTGGTTTTGTCCCCTGGGTATGCTGTTACTTCTAGGGAAATTAATATCGTGGCTCTCTGGAGAAAAGAACATGCATGGTGTCAAAGGAATATTGTTTAATCCCAGCTAATGCACTGAGTTGGTGTGTTTTCTTGATAATGTGGCATTAAAAGGTTGGGTAAAGCAGACAGGCTGCCTAAAGTACATCCCAGAAGAGAAGCAAGATCCCATATAAATCGTCTTCACCATATGCCATTACACCAAAGTGAGCTTACCTAAATTACAATTGTTGAGCAGAGCACAACACAGTGAGTGGGCAAAGCAGGGAGGAAAAGACAACGCTGTGACTGCACTGCTGATCTCACCTGGTCCCTTCAAATGGCAGCAGAAGCTACAGCTTTCATGTCAGCCACAGGGACTGAAAATAATCTTGTACTTGGAATATTGAGAGCTTTTGAAAAGGCAGCAGAGAAACCACTCACTTTACATGGCCTTTGGCCAACTGTGCTTATAGGCCTTTGAAGGAGATTCTGATTTTGTAACTAGAGCTGGCTCTAACGATGAGGTGGGATAACATCACATCACCTTGCTTTAAATCTCTCATTTTGGAAGGGGAAGGATAAAAACTTTCTCACGTGGTATCCTGTATCCAGCCCTGCAAACACAAGCTGAAACACCAAAATACCAAATCTGCACTTTCACTGGCAAAAAGCAGGAGCACAGTTATAAAACTGCATTAGCTAACTGCAGTTTGCAACGAGAGATAACACCCTTGCCAACAAAAGGCAGTTTTATAAACATTAGCTCCTTGAATTCAAGGCTGTATGGGATTCAGGGGCATGCTGATGTTGTTTCCAGAATGCATCCACCGAGAATGGCACAAGTTTCAAACCTCTGCAGTTTCAGGAAAGGAAACAACTTCTATTTATCTTCATTTCTCAAGAAAGAAGGTGGATTCACATGGATATTAATAGCAGTTACCACTTGGCGATCAAAAACAACTTCAGATTATGTTAAAAAACATTAATCTAATTCTTCAAATGTCTGACTGTAGCAATTTCCTGGCAGCGCATGCAGCAACCATTACATACGCATTTATAGTAAATCTGTGCCTGCTCTAGTCCTAATCTAAAACTGATGGGCAGAATTATTTTTAGTTTAACCTTGGTATTTTGCTAAAAGGAATGCAAATGTCATTGCTAAATGAGAAAAAAAAAAAAAGCGAGAGAGACAAAAATAACAACTCAGTGGAAAGTTAAAGCACAGAGTTGACTATGACCCCGGCAATTCGACATACACAGGTAACTGATCTTTAGTTGCCTGGGTTCTAATGTCAGAAAAGTGACGTTTTTGACTCCCCCATAATGGAGCCGTAACAGGGGTAATGTTCTGGCAGCCCAGATAGGAATCACCAGGGCAGACATTTAAAGCAAAGTGCATTTTGTTTATCTAGACTTTAAATCTACTACTAGAGTACTACTTTTTTATTTATTTCCTTCCTGCCTTTCACCCAGATTACTTGCTATACGCTGAGCTGTTGCTTCCAGTTCCAGCACAGCAGTGACCAAGTTCATTTTGCTACCAGGAAAGAAGTTGGCCACAACAAACCCATATCCTCGACGGCTAGGGACATCTCCGCTGACTCTGCTACCAAGCCAGGACATATATTTTGTAGGTTCGGTAGCATTTTTCCCCATCTTATTCTTTATGGGGCTAACAGACTAGATCCCCCCATTGCTTTCTGCCTTCTGTGCTCATTTACCCTCGTGCAATGGGATCCAAACGTGCTTCCCTCGTATGCATTTTGTGCTAGAAGCAAAGAGTGAATTCTGTTAACAAGCGTGGCATGAAGTGCGGACAACAGCTAATTTCTATAGCCAGGTATATCCTTGAGCTAACACTGCAGCTTGTCCTGTGTGCAGAGTGGGACGAGAGGCCTCCCCAGGTCCCGTCCCACCTGAATCACTCTGTGGCTCTCAGCTAAGGATGCTCTGGTCTGCTTGGTATCACCTTTGAATTTTAAAACAAACCTTTGTCTTGCATTAGCATTCTCCACTCACCACCATCACCATCCCAAATTCCACAAACAAAGGAAAACAAAAACAAGTAAACATCTTTTCCCTTAATTTAAAATGTCTCCCTTTGTTTTTTTTGTTTTTTTTTTTCCAGGGGAAATCTAATAGAAAACATGTTTCACTGACTAATCAGGGAACTCTGGTGCATAAACAATGAAGACTCTAGCATGAAAGTCAACTTCATCTAGCTTCAAGTAGTTCCACAGGGACAGCATTGGAAAGAGCTAGGCAGCCTAGGCTTGCACTTGGTGGGATGAAATCTGATGTCAGTAACAGCCATCGCAGAACGGGAACGACAGCAATTTCCTGGCTCTTTTCTCAGGATGCAGAGGTCTGACAGTCACAAGCTGTATCACAGACAGATCTCTCTGAGATGAAGCTGGAACAGTTTCCATGAGTACAACAGCTACACCTGAACGCTAGCCACCAACCACTCTGAGTGGCCACGCCTGATCATCGACTCTGCGTGCATGGTACAAGAAACCCTTTGAACTTGCAAATTAAATGAACAACAGCCCTCCTGCTCCTTGCTCCTGATTTTGGTTTACATTAACAATGTGTAATTGAAAGTCAGGCTCACCTATTTGCTGGGCAGCGATTCAGCACCACAGCCCTTTGTTTTTTCACGGCATCAGCTCCACAGAGTGGCGTGGCAATGCTCTGCTGTCGGTGTTGCAATTGTGGATGGCCGTAACGCTTTGAAGCAGTGGTTATGCTCCGAGCGTTTCCCACCCTTTTCACCCTTTTATTTTGGTTTCTGCCTGTTTCCTTTGTTCTTTTTCCCCCTCACTACTGCTTGTATAGCAGTATATATCCCTCTGTCATTTCCTCAACAAACCTCCTTCAGCTGCGCTTTTGAGACTTAGTTTAGACGAGGACGTATGGTCTGGTTTTCATAAATCCAGTTCTGGTGGCTTCACTGGAGCAGCAATGCAGATTTACACGGGCAGATGATCTGGCTGTATATATTTAAGGGTTTTTTAAGATTACACTCCCAGGTTATATATCACTGCATGATGGGTGAACTCCTGAAGGCTTCAGAGTGCAGGACCAGACCAGTCAATGACATGAAATATCTCAGAAGCCTGGCTGTTACAGCACAGCAAGAATCTCAGCACCACTAGAGAAATGCTGGACAGAGACACAGAAATGAGCTTTCACATCCGTTGAGCTCTACATATAGGGACAGAGATGAACTAGCAGCATGCAGAGGTTTCTGATTAATATTCTTCATCTCCAGAATCCAGGTCTGAATTCTGTTCTCCTCCTATAATTGTCCATCTGGAAACTTGGTACAGCTCACTGCACATTTTTGTGAAGAATATCTAGACATAAAGATTTTGGCCATTTCTTCCACAAGTAGAAAGAGGGCCCCTTGCCCAGACATGGGTCGTGGATCCATGAGCCATATTTAACAGAAGCGGATATGGCACTGCCCACTGCAGTTCCACAAGTACTTGAATGTATTGTGCTTTAAAATTGCCTATGCAAACTTCATTTGATCTACATCTAAACTTTGTTTTCCTAATGTGGGAGGCTAGATCTCTTCCCCAGTTCATTTCATAATTTTGAATCCTAATTCATCCCCATCCTCTGAGAGGAATGCATTTTTTGCAATACCTATGTTGTAACTTTCTAGAGCACATGCTTCTAATTTGAGCATGATTTTCCAAAGCTCCTAGCACTTAACCACAAAAGTTCTTCATTTATTTTCCTTTTTATTCTCCATTTAATTCATCCTCTCTTATTTTATGCTTTGGATCATCTCTATATCTCACATTATGTCCTCTAGTATAAAAGCTTTTTGTTTTAACTAAGTACTTCAAAACCCCAGGGGAAGACAAAAATTATATGTGGGGAATTACACAGAACTACTCTTTCCTCTCCTCATTTACTTCCCAATTTTCACCCTCTCCCAATCCCAAATTCTAAAGCAGAAGAAAAGCTTCTGAAAAGCTTTATAAGCTTTAAACAAGCATTTCAAGGGGGAAAATGTATCAGAATCTAGTTGCTGCCACTAATTTTCTAAGTGACTTCGGCAAGTCACCTTCAATGTCCATTGGGAATGGGAAAGTTTTGTCCTTGTCAGTCTAAATATACTGGGTTAGGTGGTAAAGATCCTTATGCAGATTTTTTATTCCTTGAAGCTATGAGGCTCCTCTATTAGCAGGTGTAGATTATGAGCTGCCAAAGCAGATAATGGATGAGACATGATTTTTGATGCATTTCTAGCCTGAACAAGGTAAACCATAGCTACTCTTGAGAAAGAAGCCTTGCAGTGTGAGTGCCATGCTAGCTATGCCAACTCTGCAGCAAAATACGTGGTTAAAGCAGCAGAACAACGTCTCAATGCATGCTACAGAAGAGCACCCGCTTCCAGCAGCTCCGCCAGCAGCTGTGAACACCAAGATTCAGCCAATAACTTTCCTTGGACAACTACAACTCAAATCTCTTCCTCAGCTATGACCCCTCTGGGGCTTTAAGCTACTGAAGACTGCAGCCATGTTGCCATCAACCAAAAGCTGGCTACGCTATTCTTTACCATCCACACTGCTTACAAATGGGATGTGTGAAAAACCGGCAGTTTACTCAAAAGCTGACCACGTGCCAGGAGGCACAGAATAACTGTATAGGAGAGCACAATACCCTCAAAATTTTCTGTCAGTGCATTGCACAATACCCAGGGATGGGCAAGTCCTACAGTCTTGCACAGGGAGAGTACCTAGAAAATCCTAAAGCAAAGTGAGAGGTTGACTAAATTTTCTTGCTGTAGCACCCAAAAGATGGCACACTTTCAGAAGTGCAGTGCAATAGCTGTTCCAGGCTTGGATGCACCTTGCTGATCTATGAGCTGGGAGAAAAGCCTGTGTGGCTGCAATGAGGCTCCATGGCTCTGCAGGGTTAGTACCAACTCCATCTTTGCCTATTTGTTCCTGCAAGGGACAGGACATTCTCACTACCATACACAGCAGAGCAAATGTTTGCTTTTTCTTTGGAAAAAAGAAAGAAAAAAACCCTAATAAACCAACAACATACCAGCAAACAAAAAACCAGAACAATAAAGCAAATGAATTACAGCATACTTTGGTTGGCTTCAAACAACAAACATGACCCCATTTGTATGAATATGATTGCCTTTCCAACTCTGTATTTCCCTGGTGTGTAAACTGTAAAAAGATGGAGACTCCCAGACCTGTAGCTTTACCAAGAAACCTACCTTCAGCTACTTTGCATTATAAGATGTGATTTCAGCTTTGCCACTTGTATCGGCTTTAGCTTTAGCTTTCAGCTAGGGTATCTGTGCATCACCAGCTCTTTCAGAGGCACGGGCCAGGATGTACCATTTCCCTGAGAATTTGTGATACAAAACAATTGTTTGGATAAATCAATGAAGAGCCTGGCCAAAAGGATCGCAAATCTGTCCTCCTCGTGTACACAAGTTCTTCCCTTTAAAGCCTGTCACTTTATCTGTTGTCATAGTAGAGACTCAAAGTTATAAGCTCTGAGTCAGACAGCTTATTAATAACAAGTGAAGGACAGTGCAGCACAGATTTCATTAAGAAGATTCCATTTAGCCAACAGAGTAAGATGCCAGGGTCCCAGAGGACCGTGCTGGAAAATACAGGATTCCCCTCTGCCACCACAGGCAAGCTCAGCTCAAAGCAGAGCAATGCTTGCCTACAGGGAGCACGGGAACGGAAATGACGTTGGTGCAGATGTCATATATTCACAGAAGAGTCGGAAGGGACCTTTAAAGGCCATCCAGTCCAACTCCCCTGCAGTGAACAGGGACACCTACAGCTGGATCAGGTTGCTCAGAGGCCATCCAGCCCGATCCTGAAGGTCTCCAGGGATGGACCACCCACCACCTCTCTGGGCAACCTGTGCCAGTGCTTCACCACCCTTATCATATTTTTTTTTTCCTTATATTCAGGCTACATCTCCCCTCTCTCAGTTTGAATCCATTTGCCCTTGTCCTATCACAACAAACCCTGCTAAAGAGTCTGTCCCCTTCTTTCTTACAGCCCCCCTTTAGATGCTGAAAGGCCGCTCCCAGGTCTCCCTGGAGCCTTCTCTTCTCCAGGCTGAACAGCCCCAGCTCTTTCAGCCTGTCTCCACAGGGGAGGTGTTCCACCCTTAAAACCATGAGTTTTATGTAATTATTTTATCTTAAATGCAACACATGGCCCTGTTGCATTACTCAGTCTCATGGTGCTTCAGATCTCCATTGAGAAATTGAGGTTACATCCTTGCTTTACGAGGTAGTTGTTGAGAAAAATCTCAATGTTTTCAGGAAACCAGTACATCATTGTGATAAATACAGTGAACTACTTTGACAGAACAAATCAAAGTAGCAGAAAGCACAAATTCTACTTAGCAATCCATAATAAACTTTATTGCACCTGTGCAAACACAGGCATGAAACAATCATCGTTGAATAGATCATCAGCATTATTCTGCGTTCTATAACTAATGTTTATTCCTGAGAATAAGAGAACTGCATCCAGAACTGCAAACAGAATCAGTACAAGTGGAGGTGAGCACTTTGGAAAGCCTGACCTTCACTGAGATGCCCCAAAGGACATACATCTTCCTACAGACCACAGCCTTGTCCCCCATTGGGTCTGTTCAAAAGTCAGTGGAACACTGTGGGTGTCAGACTGGAATAGAAACAGTGGAGAACCAGCTCCAAGGCAAAGCCACCACCAAAAGATCTCAACAAGTAGCCCTGGTCTATGACTGCCTGCAGGACTGGGCAGGATGGGCCCCGGAGTCATGAGGTACAACACCTACAGCAAGTCGGCATGGTCGATTCTGCACTGGCCACCACTGGAACGGTACGACCCATTCACAGCATCTCCCTGAAGCCATCTACTGCTGGTGGCAGCAGTGCTTTAGCCAACTTTTACATCTGCAGCTACAGGGCCCTGCGTGGTAGCTCTGCTTTTCAGCTCTGGGTTGCTGTTTCGGTCTCTGCTGTTTTGCTGAAGACAGCCCGTGTCACAGCTGGACCACGCTATTCACTGCAATCAATTGCTGTGAATAACAACGTGAATTTCATAGAAACTCAGTGCTGGTGTTACCAGAATCCATCCTGCCACTCACACAAGAGCTTGGGGGTAGAAGAGGAGGATTCATCTGACGCTACTCTGTCAGGGATTTAATCTTTGGATACAGTGCATTAGATGGATTAGGGCACAGACGCAGGCTATCCATATTTTTAAAGCCTGATGACCTTTAACAATGAGAAATAAGAGGAAAATCGTGAACTCTGACAAATTCATAACTACAGCGCAGGGGAAAGGAATGTATTCTTCTAACATATGAAAAAACATTGCAAATGACATGTCTATTTTCTTTTCAGTCCTGTAGCTGTTATGAATTATATACAGTGTATTTAGCTATCGTTTGTTCTTGTGCCTTTTTGTGAAGGGTACTTTGGCCATTCTACATTTTTTCTATATCGTTGACCAAGTAATTGTACGAAGTGCCATTTGTTTAGTCTATCCAGAAGCCTGCTGCAGTTCCATGTTCCCATACTGCTGATATGCTCTCAACGAGTGCCTGGACATTAGGTTTTGGTCCTAAACAGCATCACCCACACAAGGGGCACAGAGCCATTTAAGGAAAACTGGCGTGTTTAATTAGCTCCTACTAGCATTATACAGGTAGCCCAGGGAGAAGAGATGGCATCAATATTCCTCACGGCCACTCAGTGACTTAGGAAGGGAAGAACCAGGTTTGCCAGCTGCCAGTCCCCAACCCTAATCACTTCTGTTATGGCCAGGCAAACAGCAACAGGTCATTTCTTGCATGACAGCAGTTAGCCCGGCTGTGGGTTGGCAGGGTGTGTTGTCTGTTGGTGTTACCATTTTGGGATGCAGATAAAAAGGGACCAGGCTGCAGCCTTCAGTGGGCTGAGAAAGGTCACTCTGTTTCAAAGCAAAAGCAAATGTGCAAACTACCTCATATCCAAGTGCAATCCCAAAACAATGTCAGATGTCAGCAAACAGCTCAAAAACCCAAGGAATCTAACAAATACCAAAAATACAATAATAAAGAATTATTTTTAATACGGAAAATTTACCCTCAGTCTCTCTCATGAAGCTGAAGAAGTCCCAACTGTGAAATTTGTCAGCATATTTATAAAAAGCACCGTTTATTTTTAGTTAGTTGAAAGCTTTCTTTTCTTTATGTTTTCCTCATTCAGCAACAGGCTGCATACCAAAGATGAAGTTTTGTTTAGAGGGGAAGAAGAAAACAAGGCAGGAAGAGGTTTGCAGATCTGAGGCTGCTTTCCCTGCAAGGGCACTGACCTGACACAGCCCTCCTGCAGCCGCTCTGCAAAGGGCCCAACTTCCTTACAGCGGGTTTTCCAGATCTTTTGCTCCCAAAGAGCACCTCTGTCTCCTCCTCTCTAAGTTCTGTCATGGCAGGTGGCTTTGTGATAGGGGTAGAGGAACTCGAATCATAGAATCACAGAACTCCCCGAGTTGGAAGGGACCCACAAAGGAGCATCGAGCCCAACCCCTGGCCCCACACAGGACCACCTCAAATCCAAACCTGATGACTGAGAGCAGTGTCCAAACGCTCCTTGAGCTCCACTGTCCTGGGGAGCCTGTTCCGTGCCCACCACCCTCTGGTGCAGAACCTTCTCCTAACCCCCAGCCTCACCCTTCCCTGACACGGCTCCACACTGTTCCCTTGGGTCCCTTCACTGTCACCAGAGAGATCAGCCCACACTGGATGCAGCCATCCATGTGGCTTTTAATCCAGAACAAAAGGGAGATGAGGAACAGCCTCAGCTCTCCATACTATACATAGTGTGAAAGCAGAAAAAAAATGCAGCAGACGTTTCTTCTACAGCTGGTCCAGTGAAAGAAAAGACTCCATCACTGCAAGTAGGTATCACACCTCTGAGAAATAGATCAACAAGATATTTTTCCCCTGAACACTTTCAGATAATCTGGGTAAGTTTGGGTTCCCTTCCAGATGGTGCACTAGGCTCCATCACTACGCATACATGTTGCCATGGGCTCTCGCTCCTTTCCATACGGGACCAGCTGGTAAAGACACTGAAGCCAAAGGTGTTTTTTTTCGAGAGCAATGTATTTGGCTCCCTCCTGTGGACACCAGCATTGCTAATCTCCCAAAACTTCTGATTTAAAGAAGACAACAATACCAGCAAACGCTAGAGCAGAGTCCACCCTTCCCTGGCAAAGACCCGCACTCACTTGGCCAACAATTTTTTTTCTAAGCTTAAGCGTTACCAGCAATGTCACAGAAATGTGAAAATGACAAATAGCAATTCTAAAACAAGAGAACTTTGCAGGAATGAGCCAAAGCGTGCAACTCCCTCTGTTTAAAGGACCCAAGAGGTGCCTCAGTGCTACATTGCCTGGGTAAATAAAGGTGAACAGTGTACTGGCTCTGAATTTTACTGCGTAGCTTTCTGTTACCTCTCAGTGTGAGTTCAGCTTGGTACCTTCCAGGCTTATTTCCTATCCAGGATCCAGCTAATAAGTGCTGTAAACTCAGAGAACTTTAATTCTGTTTGTTAGCTGCTCTTACTAATTACTTTAAAAAGCAACAGCTGGGAAAGGGAGCTAGGGAGCTCCTCTCCACAGAACTAGAAGTCAAAGTTTCGGTCCTGTTCCTTTTCTGTGGGAAAAATTCCCACAGAGCTAGAATTCTAGGCCACTACAAGGCAAATGTATCATGCAAACCCTAAAAACAAATCTTAGTTCTGCCACTGTATTGCTTAATCCTTAAAAACACCCTTTTATTTATTTTTTTGCCCCAGGATTTATTGCTTGAGCAGTTGCCAGCACAAAAAATAATGAGGGTGCATGTAACAGTATTTGCTGTGTGATGGAGCTACCTCTACCCTGGGCTTCTCCAGAGAGTTTCCTCCAAAACTCATTGCTTCTCTGCTCAGTCAGTAATTTGTTACAGGAGACTAACAGTGCCCAGTTCCAGATTTATGGTTTCTGCAAGCAAAAAGGGAATTTAGGGGATATAAGAACAGTTGCCTGAGCACAGATAGCTAATGCCATTTGAGGTTCTAGGACATTTGCATGGGGCTGGGAAATACAGCCCCTACACAAAACCACAACCTTCTGGAATGGGAATTGAAACAACATTTCATGGAAGTTTTCCAGGACACCTTGGACAGCACTAGCCATCTGCCTGGACAGCTCAGTCTCACCTGAACAGTCTTTCTCAGAGAGAGCTGGAAGGGCTGGTCAAAGATTTTTATGAAAAAAAACTTAGATGTTGTGTCTGCCTGTAGGGCAGCAGGGGAAGGAGGGGAGTGGGGACCTGTTTTCCTCTTCAAGCTTTCCCAGACCGTGCCTCCATGTGAAATGCTAAGAAACAACACTTTGTAGTGGTTTCTGGTGCCCAGACTCTGCTCCCTGTGACACACGGGCAGTGCCTCGTCTTGCATTCGCTCCAGTTTAAATGGAGGGAAATGAGGCAGTGCTGCTCACTCTGAAACTGCAAACGAAGCAGAAAACCAGATAATCTTGCCATGCTGGGAACAGAGGTAATGCTCTGCAAGGTCATCAGCTGTGCTATGAATTACTGACCTGCACTCCAGAGACCCCTTGTACAGCTACAACGCAGCCAGGCCTCTCAGCACCCATCACACCCTGGCTAGGGCTCTGCTTTACCTGTAACCAAAGGCTGAGGCTTTCTGGGCCGTTCCCTCATGTCCAAGCAGAGCAAATTACACAGCTTCCTTGGGCTCCCAGAGCTCAGCCACCTCGGCGAGGGGTTAACCACTTCAAACAGCACAGCCTGGCACGCCTTGGCCGAACACATGATGGATGAGTAATGCATGAGTACACGCAGGTAGTGATTTATAGTCTGGATTTGAGCTGGAATATTGCTAGAGGGGGAGTGTGGAGCTTTCAAGTAAAGAGCTGCATGACTCACTTTCTCGGTATTTGTTTTCTTGTGCTGCCTCTGCTCCCTGTGCCCCATGCACGCTCTCGCAGCCTCGCCTCGCTCGCTCTCCAGTGAAGCAGCTGAACTCTCCCTTACACCAGATTGGTGGTTTTAACATTAACCAGCCAGCCTCAGAACACTGTGGGTCACAAGTGCCTCTTTGTGCAAGCACAAACAGGTAACGCTGCAGGCAAACACCCCAGGCAAGATCCTTGGGTCACCTGCACCGGTTTCGACAGAGTTGATGCCAGCCAAGGATCTGCCCTCCATGGAAGCCACTTCTTTCATGTGGATGGGGTGTGGAGAAGCAGCAGAACAGAACGTGAATTTAAGTGTGCTGGGTGAACAGAAATTACTAAAAGCGTGATATCCACTCCACAGATTTAAAAACAACACTGGAAAAAATAAGCAAGAAAGAAGCAACATTATCTCCTGAAAACCTAGAGCGGACAGAAGCTGGTTCCTCCCAAACGTGTCGGATGTTGCAAGAACTTGCAGAGGTGCCCTGAAGCACAAGCAGCCACAAATGTCCCTATCACGGTTTTCCATGGCCCCTCTCCTCCAGTGCGGAAGAACATCTTGTAAATGGCCGCATTTCGGACAGCTGCTGGGGTCTGAAGTGAAGGCCACAATGATGATCCCACAGCAGTTTTCCCAGGGATACAATTCTCAAGTCTCTGTTCTCTTCGAAACAGGAATTCAGAACGCCTTGTGCAATAATGCAAGTGATAGGTCTGTGCTTCTCTTCACTTTTGAGGTATAACATCACTACAGTCGTCAGCAGCCAAACTCACACCTACATTTCCCACAGAACTACCAAGACTCATTTAGAGTAACTGAATAAGGTTACAGAAAAGCAGTAATCTCCTGCAGGTTCTTTTGAAGGGATTGTGTTCTCCCTCTTGAAACCAGTCTCTGGAGGAAGAGAGAAAGGACTGAATATGAAATGAAAAAAGACTTGCCCCAGATGTGGTAAATACAGCTTCCAGTTCTCATTGGAAACTGAAGCTGTTCTAGAACATCATCCTTTATTTACGGCATTTATTAATTATTGCCCCTTACCTTGCATGAATGGAACTAGCAGATTGTCTTCTTCAAATGCACCTTACCCCAGTGAGCTCTGGATGGCAGCAACACACAACAGAGAAGCACAGGCCCCAATGCTGACAGATGTAAGCATGTATTCTTTGCCTGAGCAAGGGGGACAGGTGCCCCAGCATGAATTCAACGAAATGAGCCAGCTTTACCTTGCCTCTGTGATTCCTGATGGCTTTGATGCTTCCCAAACACTTTCTAGTGTGATAGGAAATGGGACCTAAACCTTTTCCCCTGCTCTGTGCAAATCTACCGTAAGAACAACACAACTCATGGACTTCATACATGCACTGTCAAAAGCAGTTATTTATAACACAAGACATCACAAATCCAGCCCTCATACCTACGCTGCACAGGTATGACCATACAAAAAAGAGATTTTCAAGCCACCTCAAGAGCACAAGCTCCAAGCCTCACCTTCCAACTACATCACCTGTCCCTAAGCTACCAAATAAAGCTTAACATCAACATGCAAGGGCCTCATCCTATCATCACACAGATGTCTGCACAGAGGGAATGCTGTCTGCTTTAATAACCTCCCTTCCCCATGGCAGGTGTACCACATATGACCAACTATAATTCGCTTTCCGCATGTTTATCCAACATAGTTTGTCAACTGTTTCTAGGAAGGCTTATACAACATGAGCTTGTATGCAAACAGCAGTTTTCTGTCCAGCTCTGGCCACAAACACCAGGTAATACAAACTGAGTAAGAAATGAAATAATAGTAATGGCTCCAAAGAGGAAAAATGCCTGTTGCACGGAGGTAAGGTTTACATCAAAACTCTCTGAGTAAAGCTCACTCCCCACAAATCTATTTAAGTTCTGCTCTTATGTAATGGCCAAAATTTTGCCCTTAGCAAAAGAACCCATGTCTCTGTGCTTGAACTATCTTAATGAAAAGTGACCTTTTAAGAATGCTTTAAATATTCCTCAGTAATGTGAAACCCAGGAGCACAC
This sequence comes from Alectura lathami, assembly GCA_013399715.1. Lineage (NCBI taxonomy): Eukaryota > Metazoa > Chordata > Aves > Galliformes > Megapodiidae > Alectura > Alectura lathami. Next base: position 513,360 of record VXAV01007752.1, on the reverse strand, counting down.
AGGGAAGTTGAGAAGAAGCTTATCTAACATCAGTTGCACTTGCTCAGTTTCCAAAATGCAGCTGGTTCCAAGCTGTCACAGAAAGCAGGACTGGGAGGCCGCCAGGTACCTGAGCTTTTCCTAGCAGAACTGACTCACTTGTCTCTAAACCTGAGGGCACAAATATCATCTTCGGAGTGACTCATCTTAGAGAAAACTGAAATGCTGCCACAAGGCCTGAGTAGGTGCTATCATGTTTTGTTTTGCGGGATTTTTTTTTACAGATAATGCTTAAAAGTCTCAGGAAAATCTTTGAGAGTCTCCCTCACATCTTCCTTCTCTTCCCACATCCTTCGTCTCTCCTGACTATTCTATTTTCAGTAGTCACAGAGCGTTTCCTGGTGCTTTTTACTTTTTCAGCCTTGCTACAGGTAGACTTATGTGTCAGAACTATTGAGACAGGGAAGAGCGAGGTGTGAATGGAAATGTACTTTTGCGAAAGCACCAGAAAAAAACAATACACAAGGGTAAAAGAATGGCATCTGTTGAGAACTAAGGATACAAAGGGTGGTATTTTCTGCATCAAGAACACAAGATTAATTTTTTTTCAGCTGAAAACCTGCCCTTCACTGAGAACAGGATGGCAAAAAGAATTGTATGTACCTACCGTACCTCTTCCTGCTGCCCTAACAGGAAAACAGCCTGTAGCTGCAAGATACCCAAAATGAGGAACAAAGGCAATTGCCTAAGACATTATGAGAGTGGAGTAAACAAAATTCTTCACACCGTAATAACTGCTGGCTTCTAAAGGGTACAAAAGACCTTTTCAAAACCCAATTCATTGTCACCATTCAAGAGGAACACAGCAGGTGTAATGGGGACACAGTGGCTGGCATCCCTTGTTCTGCGTCACCACAAGTAGTCCTGCCCAGACTGCTTGGGCACGTACACATTGGTGGTTTTGAGTCTGCAGGTATGAGAGAATGTGAATAAAGATAATCTAGAAAAGTGAAGCAAAACAAAAGTTTCCCTTCCCTTCCCTTCTGTAAGGACTTCCATTGCATTTGTTTTTAACTCTAATTCCTGCACACTTACTTGGTTTGAGTGCTTTGATGACGTAAATTTAAGGTCATTGGCTTGTAACAACCAAAGTGCCTTAGCCAGCGATGTGAAACCTGGCAAAGTATAGGCCGACAGACTGTTTGGCAATAAATCCTTATCTCAAGTACTTTAAAAAATGTTTAGAGCTATAGAGAGCGGGGAACTGACTTTGTTCACACTCCTTAATCACTTCTAAGTCTCAAGCTCAACTTTCCCTCTCTGTTTTTCTTTGTCATGACACATACTGAAGAAAACCATGTATCAAAAGAAAGTTGCAGCCTGGACCACCTTTCAGGAGTCTCAAAATTGAGTGTAAATTCCAGATTTGAGAAACTGTTCCTCCCTAAAATGCTTGAGTATCACTGAAATTCTAAATGCTCATAGTTTCCAAGGGTAATATTCCTACCAGTGATGTGTGACTGAGCCTAAAATCCTGCTGTCACTTTGCAGGGAGGGAAAGATGATGTGGTCTCTAAATCACTCAGAGAAGTTCCCTCTCCTCCCTTTCCCCCAGGTCATTACAACCTAATTTCCATTTCATTGCTACTTAAGCACTGTGTTCCCATGGACCCTCTGAAGAAACAGAGCCCAAAACTTTGCTGAGCTGCCTGAGCAGACACAGCAGACCAAGACCAGAGACCTCGATGCTACCTTCAACTCCAACAACGTGGGTACCACCAGAAACCAAACCCACGGGGATCTTGGAGAATGGTCTGTGCTGATCTTCACTCTGAGATCACCCCTTGCACCTGCCTCTGGGGTGCTCCCACTACAGCACGCTGCAGATCAAAATCCCTGCAATCATTCCCATCCCCGACATTATTACTCTTAACAACTCAAGCAAGTTAGCTTTGATCTTGTTTTCCACCTCATTAAATAGATGTAATAATGTGTATGAACCTTTGCAGGCCCCAAACACTGGGACAGGCTTATGTGGTTAATCACAAAGGTACATCACTGAACTGAGAAGGTCAATACGAGTATTTTGGTGTTACAGTAAAAGCAAGCATGTCTCTAAAAGGAGCGGTGTAGCAACAAAAGCTCACATTTAGAGTGTCCTCAGTAGAACAATGAGTCCTCAGTGAAAGCTGTTATCCTCATCTGACTGCTCTTGGCTGAAGACTTGGTCCCAAGATTGAGAAGTTCAGAAGTGCTCACAGAAAATTATCATAAATCAAGAGATAAAACATACTCTCCTGAATAGAAGGAGGAGAAAAGCTTTTTGTCCTAGAAATTAGATCTTTCTTTATCAAGATTAGAATCTTCTCTGCGTAAACATGCACAGACAACTACTGCTCCCTGTGCACCTGAAGTGCATGTGCCCGCAGCCCGCTCTCACCACACCTCCTGTAACCCACTGTGGCAGTGGCTGGTAGTGATGCAGACCTAAGGAAGAAATTATTGTGATTTACGGTCACGTTATTTCCTCTTACAAACAGCGAAGTGCAAAGAGGCTTCGTTTGTGCGAGAGGCAGAGCACTGTGTGAACGAGTAAGTGAGCGAACGTGTGTTCATGTGTACGTGCGCTGTGTGTGAGCAAGAAAGAAGTTGGAAGGAAATGTTCAGGAAATGCATCCCAGCCAAAAATGGATTTCAAAGTGCAGAGCTGCTTTTCTTGCGCAGGAACTGCTGTTACCGTGCAGGCAGGTGTATCTCTGGGCAGTGTTTATAAGGACAAGTCAGCAAGCACAGGCTACCACACTGCAGCAAGAAGCTCTTTTATGGCTTCATCCTCCACCCTCATCCCACCCGTTATTCAAAGCTGTGGAAGTACAAAGTCATCAGGCTTAATTTGAAAAGGGCACAGTTCTGGGGATTGAACTGAAGTTTAAGATTTTAACAGAAAGACTGATAGCCTCATTGTACCGACTCCTCCGGCAGGATTCTAATTTCCTATCAGAATCTTTTGAAGGAAATGTGAATGTGATGAGACTGCAATGAGCACGAATAGCAGCAATGTGGCTGAGATCCCACAGCCTTAACTTTTGGCAAACACCGTATTGTAGAAATTTGCTTTCAAGGCATTCATCAGCGGGACAGATTTTCTGGAATGTGCTAAGTAGATTGCAGCCTTAAAAATAACATCTCTGAAGGATCAAATATGCTCTGATTTGCATAGGGAGATACACGGCAGCTGCCATGTAAGCTATGTTCCATGTCCGGAATAATTTCCCATCAAATTTCATTCGGACAGGCCAATTTACTGAATAAATTGCAGAATAAACAGAACTGTTTGAATAAGCTGCTATCTTGGCAGTTGCCCTAGTGACCTGGCTCCCTATTTCTTCCTCCCATCAGAAGCTGGCTGACAGTCCAAGGTGTTTCTGTCAATGAGAGCTGACAGTAAAACCTTCCCTGCGATCGAAGAGAAGTCCCCAGAGCAGCTACAAGCTTGGTGAGCTCCATGCCCTGCCTGTCCTCTGTCCCATGCCACCTTCAGACAGCTTGTGAGAACTTCCCCCCAGCGAAGTTCCTGCTTAGATTTGTTTGTGGGGTAGGCTGCCATATATTTACACTAACCAAATGTCACCACAAGCAAAAGAGTTTCTCACACACATTACAGGGAAGCTTTTGTTTCTGTTTTGCAGCTGTTAATGGAGATATTGAACACAGCATTTTGCAAGGTGCATTGGAGTAATTCTTAGAAGAGGGCTACATTTTCCACAGGATAAAGATGGATTGCCAGGATAAAGGATTATAGAAAATTAACCAGCGACACCAACAGAAAGTATATTGTGTGAGATTAAAAGTAGATAACTAGCCTTGGGCTCTTTTTTTTTTTTTTTTTTTTCCCCCCAGTGTATGTTCCTGTGTGGTCAAAGAACAATGGAAGACAAAAGTGAACTCTCAATTCAACTTGGAACTGCTCCCTTGGAGCAGAAATGTCATGTGAGATTCAGGTCTGAGCCAGCAGGCAGACAACACTGCAAGAGCTGTTCGCCACACCAGACTCCTTCTCCTAGCAGTAATCCAAAACCCTCCAAAAAGTAGAAAGCAGAGACTTGAAGAAACATACTTGAATTATTTATCTGGCTTTCGCAGAAAGAATCGGGAGGTTGAGTATCTAAAAATCTCAGGATCTTTTCAAAATAGAGATTTAAATTACCTGGGGAAGATCCCACCTTTTCCATGAGCCATGTGTTATCCCCTCCAGCTCCTCCAGTCTGTGTGGCTTTAATGAATAAAAAGATCTGTGTTTATTCATGATTTCTTGCTCTGTTCTATAACTGGCAAAAGTCCTTAAAAGTCAGAGCGTTTAAGAGAACACTTGGGCAATTGTATCCCCAAATATTTCATTCTAGAAATCTTTTAATGTTTCCTTCTTGTGAATTTTTACTACTTCATGGCAATAGCAAACTTGGAAATACTGCAAAATCAATTTTTCTTGGGGTATTCTGGCACTTTTTGCACAGAAATAACCAAGGCCAGGATGCTCAGAAGAAAACAATTTAAAACAAAACAAAACAGAAAGTTTCCCAAAAATTTTATGAAACTTAAAAAAATAAAATTAAATAGTCTGGCTCCAGATTAGTATCTTAACAAGCTTGGAGGTTACTGTGCCCTTCCCAAAGTCTTACTGAAAACAAAGAGAGAAAAAGAAAAAACATTAATTTTCCTAGGCATCAGATCACAGTTCCAAAACTTCTACCAAACTTATTTTAAGAAAAGAACTTGGAAATGTTTAACTCAACACACATACAAAAGCAGGGATTTTATGTGTTATTGACTTAAAGATTTTATAATCTCTACACATCTCCATATTCTCCTTCTCCCTTTTCTACACGCACACAGACACAAAAATCAAGGCTTTAAATGCCAGCATCATGAAGACTCAGGTGAGGGGCCCCAAAATGCATGAATTGTTCTCCCACTATTTCTCTAAAGCAATATAGGGATCTAAGAGGTGAGGAAGAGCTTAGAAAATGTCGACCAAAGCTAGAAGCTGAGACAATGCAAGGAAAGACCATGACAAGAGCCACTCTGCAGCAACTGCCCGTTGGCACTAACCTTGGAACTGCTGCCACTCTGAACATGAAATAGTTCATACAGTGCCAGTGAGCTTTGCTAAGCTGAATTCAGATTACTGCTGTTTCCTCAATTCCCTGTGAATGATTTTACTAAGTCAGTTCTCTTAAAAGAGTTTTTATTATTTTCTGAGCGTTAGAACAGCAACAATAACAGGAAAGTGTGGATTAGCAGCTCAAAAATATTCAGCTAATAAATGTACAGTATTCTGAAAGCGTACTAACTTTCAATTACAGGCATCTGGAAGTTTATTTGACTGGATTTAATTTTCAGAATTTTACCTTTTGCAGGTAATAATCTGAAAGGACCTTTTCTATTTAGTGTACCTGTGCATGTTTGGGTTGGCACTCAGCAAATGTACTTTTTTAAACAGGATGGTTACAAACTTCTCCTGTACAAATGTAATTTTAAAGCAGCCTTTCCTTCATCTCCAATTAAAATACTCAGACAGGCCAAAAGTCACACAGAAACCAGGAAAAGGTGGTAAATAAGTTTTGGCTGAATGACAACAATTAAAAACTGGATGTGTTCCACCTTAGCAAGAAGAAGAAACACAAGGCAGTAAATTCGAGTTAGCTAACGTTTACAGACTGAGCGTGGGCAGGTGAGGGCAATGGGCTGCCCTGTTGCCTCTGTTCAAAGATGTGGAGAGGGAGCACAAGAGGCTGGCAGCCTGCCTGGCCCCGTGCACCACAAGTGTCACTTGCAGGCCTGCTTCCTGCCTCTTGCATCCCTCTTGTAACCTGATGAAGGAAAACCTACCTGCAGGACAGAGGCACACCTGGGAGGAGGATGAAGCTAGAAAGCAATCTCTGCGTGAGAATCACAGCCCATTCCCTGCCAGATGACTCGATGGGCAGGTACCTACAGCTGACAGAAGGAACTGCAGGGGTCTGCTGTTTGTCTCCCAGTCCATGATCTCACCTTTTCTGGCTGATTTGCATCTGGAAATGTTCCACACAGGGCCACAGGCTTATCTGATTGAAGACAATAGTGCGTGAAGTAAGCAAACAGCCATGCCAGGCTTTGCCTTTGCTCTTTCTCCTCTGTCCTTCGCGCATGTCCTTCTCATGGGCACGTGGAGGACTGCAAGAAATACAATGCATGGAAAATGAATTCCTGATCATAAGAAGAAGGGTCTGGGAACTCTCCTGGTGGAACTGATGTCTCCATGACAAAATCACCAGAGCTCTGCTCCTTTACACCTAACAAAAGGCTGTTCGTGGTATTTTTACTTTAGGAGCAACTTACTTTGAGCTGCTCAGAAGCAGCATAGCATCACCAGCAGATTGCTGAATCCAGGCTATTTCTCTGCAGAGGAGATGGAGACTTAGAAGATCTGAAATTAGTTCTTTGTGCCACTACAGACTTCCCACGAGACCTTGAGTCCTTAGTGCCAAAATCTCTAAAGCAGGAGAGTATCATATCTGTGAAGAGAGATTAAATATATGTTTTAATTCACCTTTTGTCTTTTTTGTGGCTTGCAGCCTCGTTGGGAAAGGGAATGGCTCAGATCAGGACTCCAGACTGTCAACATCAAGCATCCAAAGCCATCAGTCAGGACTAAAAAACAGAAAAAAAAAAAAAATCACATGAGATTTAAAAAAATGCATTTGGAATACTTTTTTATTTGCTTTCTCAGTTTTACATTGCTCAGCTTCATGTTTTCGAACATTTTTCCAGATCCCCGAGACCTAGAAAACTGCTTTCTTTTTAAGGAAAATTATGATAAATGAAAACTGAAACAGTGACTTACTGATTCCAGGGATCAAGATTTTATGAAAAACAATGAATGTTCTGAGGCTCGTCACAAAACCTGGTGAGCTGGCATGGTGTGCCTCACGCCCACCATGATGAGGCCTTGGTAACGCAGACATTTATGCTTTCCTTCTTGCTATTGTTAGAAGTGGTTCCCCCTACTCAGAAGGAAGATGCATCTTCGTGCATCACAGAGGGCTTCTGGCACCGTCCTCACCACTTGCACTGTATATACCACCCATTTTATATACCACCCATCCCTCTACTTTGCTATGGCTTCAGCGGACTCATCCCAAGGTAAATATCATTATGAGATGAGTATTTGACCGTTCAGCACTAGGATTGCAAGTAACACATCCCACTAGAAATGCAAAGGGATCACAAATCCCCAAGGCAGCACTGCACGTCATACACATCATTAACATGCTCTTACCTCCAGAAAGGCTCAGGTACCGCTTGAGCAGCTGAGGTATGCAGCGCAGTTTAGATAAATAAGACGAGGTGATTTGAATAAGTGCAAAGGCAGAACAGATATCCATCTTCAAGGACACAGAGCAGTTCAATCTCTTGAGCTATCCCATTACACTGATTAGGGGTTGCCTAATGTTAGCAATACCAATTAAGCGTTTTCAAGGCCCATCTAATAATGGAAAGAGAAGTAACAAAACATGCTGAAGTATTGCAATCCCCTGTAGCCAAAGTATCAACAGATGCTCCAGCTCAACAGAGGTTTTTTTTGGCTTTGCTGTTTTCATTATTGTTGCTCACATAAAAATGATGTGAAAAAATAGATGACAAATATCTCGCCCTGAGTGTGAACAGTGTTCCTATTCTCTCTAAAGTGTGATAGCTCATCAAGACATTGCAGCTCCGTTTCATACAGTCCCAGAGGTGTACGTCTGGGCCAGAAGGCTGCCACCAGTCTGGATGGACACGCAGCAAACAGCCCAGTTTGTGCTCCCCAGGTTTTCCCACCTGTACGATGGGAAAACATTCACCTTGCAGGGATATTGTGAAAGAATATCCGGGGTCACACACAGCCATTCCTGTTGTGTCACAGGCTAAAAAAAGATTAGGAAGGTTCCTGAGGGGAGTGAGGCGGAGGTGTTGTGTAAGCAGACAGCCTTCCCTAAGGCGCCAGGGGTAGCAGAGCGAACATCAGAATGTCACTGCTGTCATTCTCTTGGGCTGAGACTCACACATAGCTGGAAGCAAAAGGAGGAAGCGGTAAATCCAGAGAACAAAAAGCAAACATCACTTTGTGACACATTCATCACTGCAAGCATTTCCATACGGAAGTCAGCAGAAGATGGCGTGCAACCTGCCACATGACAGCTCCGCTTCTCACCAGCTCCCCTATCAGCAGCCTGCGAACATTTGCGTGCTGGAGGCCAGAGCAGTCTAAAGCTGTTTTGGGGAAATTCTCTGTTAGGATTCAGGCCTTAAAAGGCAAAAGACAGCTATTAAAAATGAACAACGTCCACCCAGTTTTTGAGGCAGCAGAACGAGTCAAGAAGTCAACAGAGGAACTGCAGTTGCTATCAAAGCCTAGACTACTTGGAATGCATTGTCTCTATCACACGAAGATGTTTATTAGGGTAAAGAAGACCCTGCTGTGCTAGGCATGGCATCCTGATGTGGACACAGCCATACCTGCACTCACTGAGCCCGTTTCACTTGAGCAGGAGGCACCTTTGCTCTGCTGGTCCAAAGCACAGCTTGGCTGCTGGACAGCCATGTCCACACTGGGAGCTTTTTCTCAGTAACTACATCAAGCTTCCTACGCCAGGAAAAATCTCCTGCTGCAGAGGTAGCTCAGGTTGGACAGTTGCTTCTTTGTTCATGTTTTTGCCTCAAATGCGGGGATGAGATGTCTCAATAAAATGTTCACTATGTACTCTATGCGTGTGGGAAGCAATTGCAGTCCATCAGACTGGAGACATGGAGACAGGTCATCCAGGTAAAATAGTTCTGCTTCCCTTTATTTGTTTGCCAGAATAAAGCCACGTGTCTTGCCAGCTCTCTCCAAACTCCCCGTGGGGGAAAGCGGAGAGCTGAAAGGCCTGATTGTGGCAGGGCAGGTGCAAGGCCGTGGGCAGCGCAGGGAGAAGGAAGAGAGGATGGGCAGAAAGGAGGTCCAGCTGGTGGAGGTCTGAGGTGGGCACCCCTTCTTGGTCATGCACACCCCTGGCCTTGTATAGGTCTAACACAGTCCAGTAAGTCTACCCACAGCTTCAGGTGGGGACTTCTCCCTTCTAGAACCCAGCTCGAGGAACTGAGACCTCTTTGCCCTTGTGCAAGGCCAGCAGAGCCCGGGATGGATCCATGCTATAGCATGCAGGATTCCCCAAAAGCTTGGCAAAATTGGGCCACGCTACAATTATAAACAATACAAAAACAAAAGGAACGAAGACCACAGTGCTTAATTTACAACGGTTTGCATTGTCACTCATGCTGTGTCGATGGAGGACATTGAACAGCTCATTCACATCCACGCAGCTGCACAACACGTTGCACTGCCAGAAATGGAGTTTGCTTACTTTCGGAGAATATTTTCAGGAAAATCACCTTCAATCATGTTAAGAAATTATGAAAAATTACTTTTTTTTTTTTTTTGAGAAATATATCGCAAGTTCCTGTATCATGTTAAGAAATTATGAAAAGTTACTGGGTCTTGAGAAATATATTGGAAGTTCCTGTACCTTGACTTGGCTACCTACAGTCTGCATTAGACTGCTGCTGTGTAATACCACATTACGCTGGTGCAGGAGAATTCAGAAAATTGCATCTAACAAAGAGGGATATAGAAGGAAGATGAAGTAAACTTTTTGCATCATTTATTTTGAAAAAAGAAAAAAAAAAAAAGAGAAGGAAACAAGGAGCATACCAAATATGTCTATGAACTTCTCCAAGGCACAGAGGATGACAGATGTAGGAAGTTTGCGGTGAGCTTTGATTACAATGAATCAGATGAAAGTCAGTGATCTAACCAGAGCCTCTTAAGAAATAACTCAGCTGATGCTAAGTTAGTTTCAGTTACACTTCAGGTGGAAGCATCTTACTTAATGCTAAAGCCTGGCAGTGCAAACATAGCCAAGTGCTGCACATAAGCTGAGGAGAAGGCAACTGAAGGCTGGAAAGGAGGAAACTTTTTCAGCTACTCTGATTAGCAGCCAAATCTGATTATGTCCTAAAGCAGCCATCTGATTATGTCCTTCAGCAGAAACCCAGAAAGGAAGGGCAAAACACTAAGTGCTGGTGGCTGAGGAAAAGGAGGATAATTCACCTTGGGAGTGTGTGGGACAACAGAGACAGGCACGAGAAAATGGTGTATGTAAAGAGCAGGTTTTAAAGAGGAGCTGTAAATTTGATCCAACGGCTCTGGAAAGCAATAGAAGGCCTTCTGTTGACTTCAATGGGTTTTGGATCAGCTCTGGAAATGGAGGGGAAGGGCCTGGGCTGGCACAGAGAGACAGGTTGTGGGGAGACTGGAATGCAGCTGCGAATAGACAGAGGAAGCAAACAGGAGCATAGGGCTGGAACGCCACATGGTTCTGTTCGTGTGTCAGAGAAAAACAACCTGTAAGCTGGCTTGGGTTGGAGCTCTGGGAAAAGAAAATGGAGGAAGGCGGCAGGCAGGTTCCGATTTGAGCTGAAGCAATAGACCCACAGTTGGCCTGGTAGCAGCTGAGTGTGAAATACCACATTCTTTCCCTGAAAGCACTCCCAGGAGGAACAGGATGTGGACACTGCTCTGTGCTAAGACGCAGAGCGACTGAGCTGTTTGCTGAAGCTGTCCCAGGGTTAGATGGGGCAAAGGCAGAACAGAACAAGTGGGGATATGGGGAAGAACAGAGTGACATCTCCCAGCTGCTCATCTCCAGCTGTAGGGGCTGTATGGGTGTTCCTGACTGCTGTGGCTGAACATAGATCCATTGAAGTACAGGGGAAACAGACACCCACATTGTTCATACACTCCTGAGAATTCCTCCTTGGTGCAGTAACCTGTTTGCAAACCTAGTTCAAAGTGACCTAGATTTAGGACAAGGCAGTAGCAGAGCTCAGCCTAGAGCCCCAGCATGACTACCCTTTTACTTTTAATACTCATTTTCTTCTCACATGGGAAGGATTTGCACAACCCTTAGTGTAGAGGAGAATTTCACCATTTTCCATTTCCTTCTCTAATCAAGCAGATAGCACTTAAGTAAAAAATGCAAATGAAATTACACAGACCTCTGATGTTCACTGCATCTGAAACGTGCCGTGTTGAAGGTATGTCCAGACCATCCACGATGATGCTTCTCGAACTCTGCCTGAAGCACTCTTTCATAACCTGCGATGGTGATGTGGTTTGTCATGGTATGTGACTTTCCTTGCTATACTAGCAGGAGGGAAAAAAGGTGAATATTGACCTGAATTAGGACAACGTTTCTGCAGCTCACCTGAGCTCCCAGGTTCCAGTCCTACAGCAGAGGATTGAGTCTTGCTACCAGGGCTCTACAAAAAGATGTCCTTTCCCTCTCTCACCCTCTATAAGACAAGAGCCTGTTTTACACAAGAGGGTGTTTTACTCTTAAATTGTCAGTTCTACACATTTATTGCAATCAGCATTGCCCGCAGATTGTTATTAGTTGGTGCCATTCTGTCCTTAAAGAAAGCTTGGGGTCCATTCGTTGGCAGCTCCCAATCTGTCCCAGAATGTCTGCAGATTTAGCAAGTGCTCTTATTCAGAGGAGAAAGTGTGTATTTACAGTTTCAAATTTCAATGTTTGAAAAACCAGGACTTTTCAACACATAACTGAGATAAAGTTTTATTGCAAAACTATTTCTAATAGATGTGTGAACTTTTGTTACCTAGTTATGGCAGCAAAAATTCTCCCACAGATTTACACCGATAAATCTATTTATTAATCAATGCAATAAATGAACAATATATATTTTATTGTGTAACAAGTATGGCTAACATAAATTTATATTCGTACTCTGCAGCATACAGCATCCACCCTAGCTCTATGTACTCTGCAACACCTATTCTAGCATATGAAATGCTGTTCTACAAAGCAGCTCTCTGCTGATAGCTGTGGCCCCAAGAAGGGCGCAGTACTATGATACAACAACTGGCTAAATTAATGTGATTAATTCCTAGCACAGACATTTAGAGCAATGTTTGACAGAAACCACCTTGATTGCTCACTTGGTCTGCAGCCCCTTTTGTTCAGACATCTGCCACATGAACCTGAAGCAAACATTACTAATACAGGCAGAAGAGGCAGAATAGGACACATTCAGTGTTTAGAGTACAGATATGATTCACAGTCCCAGAATTACCTGTGCTGGTGCCCCAAACCCTCCCCTTCCACACAGATTAAATGGAAATGAGTAGAAACAGACACCTGTAGCAGCAGCCCTGAGCACCTGTTTTACACTAAACCTCCTGCAAACATCTCCATTCCTCGAGCCACCGGTGTTGCCCACTGCTTGGCATCGAAATCTACCCAGTTTAGGTATTTAGCTGAAAAAAACGATAATTTTTTATATGCTTCTCTTCTAGTCTTTCACCAGCTAGAGAATACAAAGACATTAGGACAACTCTGGTCTTTCATTTTCCCTTTGAATTTGCAGCTTTAGGGAACTTACTCTGACGAAGTAATCAATATCTCACAACTCGTGTGCTATTAACTAGCCAGCAGGAACTTCCGCTTGCTGTAACACTCTGTGACTTGAAAATTGTGCAACACCTTCAGTAAACACTTCCTCATATAGAAACAAGGAGAAGCAGAACAGCTCACTCTCTCTCACTCGCTGCACAAGACAGGGCTGCCCGAAGTACAGGGACTGGAACCCGACTTTCACAGAGCAAGGAAACCAATGCTGGACAACTGCAACTGAGATGACTAATGTAATTCTCATTTATTCTGTTATTCTGCTACATTTTCTCCAACAAGGTATGCTTGATTTTTTTAATCCTTTACCAGTGGTTACTACGGATAATCTTAGATAATTTTGTATAGCTTTCATGAATTTTCAGTTATTAACGTGTAGATAATACTGAAGAACAGTGAATTAGTACCACTGAAAAAAAATTGTACTACTGCAGTTGGGAGTTTGCTTTTTTCTCTTTCAAACTGATTATCTAGTTAGGGAAATATTTACTAGAGTGAAAACTCGCTACAGATTGGCTGGAGACCGTGAGCAGGTTAGATCTGTGAGCCAATTAAGAAAGCACTTCCTCTGCAAGAAACCGGAGAATTTATCCAATTGGGGCAAAGCCTTCCACTGACAGCCTTCGGGCTGTAAAACATTTTTATTTGAATTCTGTTAATGATATTACCTGAATTAAAATAGTTACCACCCTTACTACCTGTGGCATACTTCAGGTTATGAGTTGAGAAGTTCATGTGGCTTAACCTCAATGAACCACGTATTTTTTTCCGTGTACGTTGTTTCATTCAACTCCTGTCAACAGGGAATGGATTCTTTCCCAGCTTGGCAGGCACAAGCACGCAGAGGTTTTGTACGGATAATTAGACATTTAATTTGTTCTCAGGTATCTTTATGATTACATTGCTTGCACAGAATGTGCACAGTACTAATGCTTAATGTGTTAAATAGTTTGTACCTGGACAAACCCAGATCTTCGTTACCAATCAAGTACTTGCTGATGATATTTTGTCCTGGTTTAGGCTCTTGGAAAATTACTTCATTACTTGTTCTTTATTAGCAATTTTTCTAGCTATTATAGAAAGCCCAAGGAATTTCTTTCTTTCTTAAAGCTACAGACTCGAGACAATGGCTGAAGCTTGACAAAGACAATATAGCGAGTTGATTAAAAAATTGCTGCTAAGAAACTATATGTTCCAGAACAAAAGTGACCTATTTTCTCTGAAATGCTACTTGCATCTCTGTGCAGGAGAAAGACAAGTTATTCAAATCTAACCCAGGACTGAGCTATCTGCATTTGGTCTCATAAAAAAAAAAACAACTCTGCATCAGCCAGCAGGCAGGTACAACTGGAGCTCAGAACTCAGTTCTGAGAAGCCTACAACATCACTTGGGCCACTGCATGAGAACACACTTCAAGCTCATGGAAAGACTAAGCGAAGTTTTTTTAAAGTTGCAAAAAAAGAAAAAAAAAATGTAAACTAAAATACAAAACACCATTGTTAGTTACAGCAACAAATTTGTGTTTGTTACTTGCTAAAAGCACACACAGGGTAGTTACTGTGTACTTTGTAACTGCTCATCTGAGGTAAGATAACTTCTGAGGGTTTATTACCATCCTGCCCTCCTCTACAGCACTCAGCTTTGTCCAGATACAGCCAAGTTTATTCTGCAATTATTTTTTGAAAGGGCTTAATCAAATAAACTAGTTATGAAGAATTAATCTAACTATTTGACTGGAACAATTTAGATGAGGATGTACTCTGTTGTTGCAGAGATTAACGATTATAGAAAATTACAGTAATTGGATGCCCCACTCTTTAGAAATCTGGCCTTGAGTCAGATAATTAAAACTGGAGTCGCACTCTTTTTGTTGTTGTTTTTAAATACAGGCTCTTGTGCCTGGGCCCTCAAGAATGGCCCATTCAGGTGAAATGACCTTTTGTAGGAGATTACAGGGCTTATGAAGAAAACAAATCTCCTGTTGCTTGTTGGAAAGTGACACATCCCTGTTTTCCCCAGTGCTGCACGCCAGCTGCTACCATTAACTTCAATTGGTGCAGTGTGTGCTGACCACCCCTGCAAATCATGCCACAAATTAACTTTTGTCCTTATTCACTCATGCTCGGAAGCACACAACAGAATTAAACTGTTCACCAGCACTGTGCTTCCTCCGTATTCTTTATTGTCACTGCAGACAGCACACCTCACAAGCAAGCCCAGTGGGAAATGGTTACGTGAGCCATATAATCTGGGTTCCTCACCATCTTCAGGATTTTCCTACTTTACTGCCCATCCCCTATTATTTTACCTGACCTTGTTCAAACGTCTTCTGTAGTCCTTCTGCTGCCACAAGTACGTAACCACCCTCGGTAGGTAGGAGTGTGTCTGCTGAAGTGCTGTTGGGAAGGATTGGTGTGAAATCAGCTTCAAAGCTTTCCAAAGGAGAAATCTAGGCTTGTTCCAGACTTGTGGGGAACTGTATGAGCTGATTTGCTTATACAGAGGCAGTCTGACCTTGTATGGCATTATGTGATGAAGTTTGGAGGTCATTCATTTCACAGAACCGTGCAACTTAATTCATGTCATCTGCAAAAAGCAAAGGTTGCACCTTGCACAGCTGGTCTAGCACATTGGTGCATAAAACCACTGATGTGCGCTGGGGAAAGAAATCCAGAGAGAACTGCATAGAGTATTTTGACACGTAGAAATTGCCAGGGATGCCAGCTCATCTGAAACCCAGACTGTAACAAATGCTAGGTTAGATCACACAGTGGGGGGACTGCTTAGCAGGGCAGGGAATACATGGGAAATGAGTGGCACAAGAGATGAATGACTATACAGCCCAAAAGAACCAGTCCTGGCAGACGTGAAATATGGTGCTTAATAAGTCAATACTGTGTTTTCATAAATATACATCTGTTTCTCCCTAGGAAGCACAAGCAAGAAATTACCTGGAGCTGAGCAGTATGAAATAGTTTATCCACGGAAATTGCACACAGTACATAAAAGAGATGCAGAAAGAAACAACGAGGTATTAAAAGAGAGATCTCTCTTCTTTGCTGGGAGAAGGGGAAGGTTTTCTGGAGTCAGAGAACACTTGCTTTTCAAAGAGTAAGAAAATTGAGAGCCAGAGAACTTGCAAAAGGAAAGAGAAAACCTGGAAGAGTGATCCCACGTTGGGTAAAGACAGGCTGTGAGGTGGGCTCAGTGGGCACTGACGTACCTGCATGCCACCAGTGGGTCTCCTTCTGTACTCGTATCGCTGCAGAGATGCAGGGAGTGATACTACTCAGATCTTGAACAGCCTGTGGACTTCTTGATTTGAAGTAAATTAAATCAAATGCTTAAAGCTAAGCGTGCTCTTCCATACTTGAAGAGAGTTATGAAAATGGCTGAATTTAAACATCCGCTTCAGCACTTTCCTGAATATGCAGGATATGCACTTGTGATTATAGAAATGTATTTGCAAAGTTAAATTTGTTCCTCTAACTAAATGTATGAAACAAAGTGACCTCCTGCTTATTCTATAACTGCCAGAGTTCTTATTTTTAGTAGTAAGAGAAGGAAAAGAGCACAGCTGGCTGCTCAACAGCCAGCTAGCTCATGGTGAGGCCAGAAATTGTAACAGTCCATATTCTAACACTTAAATCTGTTTACAGACAAAATATGACGATACAATGGAGTATGGAATCAAAGCCAATGGAGAGGAAGTCATACTGCACCTACAAAAAAATAAGTATGTTCAGTTCAACTTTTTCCTTGAACATCATTTCTCACACACATGGCTCTGTAGGGCTTGCAGGATAAAAAGCAACAGGACCTAAGCTCCTTTAAGAGGAAGGTATTTTGATTTCAACTGCCATGGGGGAAGAGGGGAGAGAAAGCCTCCTGCCACTGTTTCAGTAACGTGAAATAACTATATAGGCGTGCAACGTTACTCTGATAGAATGACTTGCCTGTGCTGCTAACTGTGCTCCTCTTTGTTCCCTGAAGAGCTGAACCAACTGAACGCTTAATGTCTTCACATCATTTCAGACATTTTCTGGGTCTATAAAAAGTCTTTGGGTTATATTTATTTGTCCTACCTTGGTAGAAGACACAGAGAAGAACAAGAGGAGCATCCATAAAAATGGGAGTGTGTTAGCTCTACAAACTCTTCAAAAACAGAAAAAAAAAAAAAAAAAAAAAAAAAAAAAAAAAAAGAAGAAGAAGAAGAAGAAATGCAATATTCCTCAGATAAGGCTTCCAGTACCCACTTCCTTAGTGCTACTTCTGTTGAACATTGAGCAGTGTAATATACACTGACACCAACAAAATGCTTTATGGGAATTGTACAGAGCAAACATAACAACAGTTATTATTTTCTGCTTGCTGGCTCCACCATAGTATTTAACATGGTATCAAACAAACACTTTAATAGGCACTTTTCTAATGGCTGTGTAAATACAGTGGTACCACAATCACTTCATGTTAAGTGTATATTATAATTGCTTGCCCCTGTTTTAATCTAATCTAAGGGGGGAGAGAAACTGGCTTGTAGTAAACCCCACTCTTTAAAAAGAAATGGGGGCTGTGGGAGGTTGGAGCAGTTACCCAGACAGAAGTGAATGGAGGCCTGTACTGGTGCTATCTTCAGCAGGGCTGCAGCCCTGCCTTAAAGCTAAGCCCCTGCCTCGTGCTCTGCTACAAATCACAAATGTGCTTTCCCGGTGGTGGCAGAAGTACTTGAATCTATTCCATAGATACAACCTCCTCCTTTTAACTTGTGTGTGTCCAAAAACTGAGTTTCATATAGACAGATGAGAAAAATTAGCTTCAGATGGATTGATTGCAAAGGTGAAGGTCTGTGTTGGCAATGTTATTAGAACAAGCTGTGAGCAAACAGATTGGACAATCTGAAAAATAGATGTTAGAGTGATCTCTGCATGTGCACACACATACATGCACGTAGGCACGGTCACATGTGAAGCAGAGGCAGCTTTCTCACAGAGCCATGTCTTCACTATTCGTAACCAGAGGGGGTGAACCAGGAAGAGAACAGAGGAGTACCACTGTGGAGTGGAGGAAACGCCTACACCAAACAGGGGCCAAAGTAGAATCAATAGTACATGTATCATGACATATTTGCTTTCAGATCTACCAGGAGATTACTTTATACTAATGAAATAAGTAGACTTTAATTGATTTCTTATTTTAGAAACCTCCTTTTGAGCAAGAATTACAAACAGGCAGAATTCCCCACCCAGCAGCTTTGCTTTCCTCGTCTTTTGATACTAATCATAACCTGAGTAATCATCTGAATTCCTCTCATACCTCACGTGTTACAAAACTGCCTCATTTCTAGACGACTACAATTGTTTGGATCATAACTGTACTTCGTTCTTTGCAGGCATCTGTTTGCTAAAGACTATACTGAAACAGTTTATTCAGACGATGGTCAACGAATAACAACAAGTCCTCAGATCAAGGTAACAAAAAAAGTTTTCTTTCCCCCCTGTTGAGGTATGAGAGTCATGGGCCTGAGAAATAATAGCATAAATCAGACAGGAAGAAAAGATTTTACATCATGGTCCTAAGCCCTGGATCTTAGGATGCCTCTGAGGGGACAGGGGAAGATGTCCCTCGTGCCTCTGGCAGAGCAATGCTGATTTACGCCTGTTCAGAGGCAGGCACGGGGCTTGCCCTGCAGCAAGAGGGCTGCCTTTCACCTCTCGGGCTGACACATTTTATGAGCAGAGTTTCCTCTTTTGTCAGCAAAGGGAGTGGAGCCAGGACAGAGCAAACACTCCCCTGCCGGCTTGGCTTTGCTCATTCTGTGCCACTTGGTGACTTGCTTTTGGGCCCTAATCTCAGTGAGATCATGGATTCAGATAAAGACAGGTTTCCTCTCTGGCTCACCTCTCACCCACACTCACAGCAAACGCATTTCAGGTTGCCCCAGGTGCTTTCTCTGAGCCATGATGAATCACTTATTCAGAAACAAAGGAAGTGGCTGTTATATTTTAATTATTTTTTGACTAACTGTCTGCCCACTGGTCTTATCCTCAACAAAGCTCTCACCTGAAGATTTTTGTCCAATGCCACACTACATGTTTTAATCCATGTAATTTGGAATACAAAGCCTAATACTTTCTTTTTCATGGGCTGATTAGCAGCAATTGGAGTATTTTGAGTGAAATAAATGTAGGTTGTGTCTTCCTCTTTTTTATTTTAATGGAAAAAGAGGTAATTTCTGATTACTCTGACTGCTTTCACTCCCTGAATCGATCCCATGGAAAGTAATTAGCACCTATGCCTTGTTAAAGGAATCACAGAGGCCTACCTGTGCAGCCTGCTGATTAAGGAGTTCCTGCACTGTGGACACATTGTTTCTCTTTTATTCTCAGAAGATGGGTAGTGCCTCATCTTTTGTCTACAGTAATTTTTACTTTGTCAGTGTTTTTTTTTCACTGTAAGAACATTAGTGTGTTGTGGTGGAAGGAAAATACAAAGTGGGGATCTGAAACCAAATATCCACATCAAAGTGAAGGCAGAGTGCACACAGGTTTGAATAGCATGTTCTAAGATCCCATTAAGAAACATCTTAGGGACAATGCTATGGGTAAAACTTCCCACACTGCCTTAGTGACTCTGAAGTCCCCTTGAACACAGAAGTGTTCATTAGAACTTAAATCCCTGGGTCAGTTAAGTCATGAACAGTTTCCTCCTAATTATGTGCATTAATGTAAGAAATGTTTTTTAATCTCATTGAAGTTAAAGCATGTAATTGTTGGGTTAATACTAAAGGGTGTTTCCCTGAATTCGGGCCACAAGAATATTTCAGTATGGAGCTAATTCAGCACAGCACAGCAGCTTACGCTCCATTTTGAGCAGTAAATCTGCATATTCTTATTTTCATGTATTCTTCTGTTTCTCATTAGGATCACTGTTACTATGAAGGTTCTGTTCGGAACGATGCTCATTCAACAGCAAGTATCAGTGCTTGCGAAGGTTTACGGTAAGGTGGAGGTTTGGTTTCCAAATGGTGCTGATATCAGAATATGCATGCTCTGTGAGGACAAGTTTTCCAATCGAAATAGAATCAGGTTGTAAATAAATAGGTGTTATCTATTTTAAGTTTACAAGGAAACTGAACTGAGTTAAAGATGAGAACATATCATTGAACTCCCCACTGACCCAAAATTCACTTTTCAACCATCTCTCTCCAGCACAAAACCCCCAGATGTAAAACTAATTCATTCTTAATCCAGTTTCATCTTGACTGACACTGTCCTACTCAAGAGACCTCACCTGACGAACCAGAGCTTCCAATTAACTCAGCAGCTCGGATTTCTGCCTTTAAGCTGCCATACGCTCTGCCTGCATGCTGCCAAGCCGCGTTCCATTGCATCAGGGCATGCAATGGTCCGTACACGTGGCCTAAATGTTAGAGATAATGTTGGTGTCTTGACTATGGATTCAAAAGACCATAGTCTAACCTAAAGAACATCTTCACAGCGGATATTTTGAGACCCGTGGGCAGAAGTACCTCATTGAACCCTTGGGAACGTCAGACAGAGATGAGCATGCAGTCTACAAGTACGTGAATCGCAGAGAAGACGAGCCCATAAAAACCTGTGGAGTGGTCAACAGCAGCTGGGAAGTGCATTCCAGTGACCCCATCAATAACATCTACAAATCCAGCAACAGTCCAGAAGTAAGTACAGAGCAGGAAAGGCATCGAGGCTGTAGCAGGGCTGGGTGGGTGGCACAAGTCCCACTGCGTGCTGTCACCTCCAGGGGAGAAGAAACTGCAAACAGTGGAGCGTGACCAAACCTTAAACGACCAGTGCAAAGTGTCACAGGTCTGAGCACTGGGAGTCACCACCTGAGTTAAGCCCTCCTGCACTTGCTAGCAGGGGCCCTTTAAATATTTAAATACTTCTCAATGTCTGGCCTACCTTTCACTATCTAAAAATGAGACAGTCTCCTTCTGAGACACTTATCGAAAGAAATACCACAATGCCCAATACACTGGTGTGAAATAGCAAGGATCAAGAACGAAACTAGCCTTAAAGTCATTGAAATTTATCCTATCTCTAGATGAAGACATACCTGAAAGCAAAAAAGTACCTGGAAGTTTACATAGTTGCAGACAACACTATGGTGAGTACTGAAACCCCACACCTCTCCGCTTCATCTAGTGCTGCCTCGTAAAGGCATGGGGGAACGGGGACAAAGAGCGGACCCATTTTCTTCTTATCACACTTGCACCTCATTCCCTGAGACTTAGATCTCTGTAACTTCGAGTTTAAATAAGACATCAGCAATGCTCAAACTTTTTCATGACTCTCTCCTCCAGGCTTTGCAATATATTGTCTGATAAAATAAAATATAGAAAAGATAAAACTAGACACACGTGGTGTGGTTTGCAATTAGTTTTCTGAGGGAGCCTTCTGTTCTGACAAATCACTTCTTTTTCTTCTCCTGTTCCTGAGATCATATATTTAATTTTTCAGTATGCGAAGTACAACAAAGACGTTAAAACTGTCAGACAAAGGATATTTGGAATAGTCAATTACATCAACACGGTAAGAGTAAATACAACAAAGTGAAAATCAAATAGAAGTGATTTATAGTATTTTTATTTTGAAAACGTTATAAATTCTTATTACTCTATAGAGGAAAGAATGAAAATTGGACTGTCATTTTAAAAACAAATCTAACACATCTGTCCACATTATCCTGTCAGTTGCTTTCAGCCAGGAGATTTTTATAAATTATTGTTAAAGAGAGATTTTATAATGTGTTCTTAGCAGATGTTAAAGTGAACAATTAAAATCCTTCAAAAAAATGAACTGATTCTCCATTCTCTCACCATTTAAATTTCCTCAAATACATTAAGGGATTTTCCAAGTACTTTAAAACCATTTGTATTGTTGGTAAAAAAGTGGGGGAAAATAAGATTCCATGTTTTGTTTGATCTCTTAAATTTTTTTGTCGTTGTTGCAACTTTAAAGTGCAGAAAACCTTAAATCAGGTTTGCAGTTGACCATATTGCAAGTGACAAAAGTGAACCAATGACCAAGATAAGTGTCTGTTTTGGAAGTCTTCATGAAGTACTTTGTTTTTACAGCAAAACTATTTCTCTGCTGCAGGTTTATAAGGCCATAAATATTTACGTGGCTCTAATTGGCCTAGAAATCTGGACAGATAATGATAAATGCCTCTTGAGTCCTGCTGCAGGATCCACTCTGGACAGCTTCTCAAAGTGGCGTAACTCAGATTTATTAAGGAGGAAAAGAAACGACAATGCTCAGCTAATTGTGTGTGTATCACTGTTTTCTAACTGCATGTCCAAATATGTTAAGGGAATTTGCTCTTGTCACCAACCCATCACGGACACTGTCTGTGCAGAACCGGATTTCGTGCTCACCAGTTCTGGGCTGAACTAATTTTGGGACAAAAAGATAAATGCAAGCTCTCATTTCTTGCTTTTATTTCCTTCATTGAAAACAGATGAGCTGCCAGGACATATCATTAGGACATAGCATCTCACATTTCTACCTGAAACACTGCAAAAAAACAATCAAGGGCTTTTGTTACTCCTCTGTCTTTCCTTTTCCCTGCTCTGGTTACAAAACTGTAGAGTGTCCTGAAGGCTGCAGTGCAGTCTAACAACCCAAGGAGCCATGGCATGAAGTTTAAAGGCTGGGAAATGCAGACTGCCAAACAAAACCAGCGCTCACTCTGCTATTCTGGCTCAGGTTCAATGGCCCCGATTCATCCAAGCACTTTGCTATATTTAAAGCACTTTGCACCCAAACAGGTGCTCGGGTCTCATTAACCGCAACGTAATTTAGGTAAAGAAATTAAAAAGGAAAAGTATACTTAATTGTTTTCTGATTTGCAGTGATCTTAAGCATGTCCTCAAACACTGTACTAAATCAGGGATGCAAACCAGAGCTGGAAATTAATACACGCTAAGTTCAGATCTGCCTCCTGGTAGCAACACTACACCTCACTCTGCCTTTCTCCTTCCTTACAGGGGCTATGACTTGGATGGAACAACGATTGGATTAGCATATCTAAAATCCATATGCAGTGATGTATATTCTGCAGGTATTATCCAGGTCTGATTTATTCTTGTTTATCTCATTTTTAAAAGCTTTTCTGGTTTTCCCTCAACCAGCAGAGAACGTTTATGAAAATTGTCAAGTTTACCACATTTTCAGTTCACTGACTGGTTCATATCATTATTTTATTAGGCTGTGGAAGTTGCACTCACAGACTTTATTTTAAATGAAGTACACACACAGTGTGGTGTTTGTGTTATCTAAACACCACCATCCAACTCAGACACCTGTATTTGGAGCACCAGATTCCTACAGAATCAAAAGGAAAAAATAGGTGATTTTCTGCCTCCAGCTTAAGGTTCCTGTTTTGAATGGAAATTGGTTGTAACTATCACAACACACACCATCATTACAACTGCCTAAACTATTGTGCTTAAACCTCAGCCTAAACAGGAACACAGATCCAAAACACACCCATATAATTACCCTAAGCACAGAAAGAGCTATGCAGAGAGAGGATTAAGAGCCTGAGATGTTCAGTTCCCCTTAGCACTCAGTTGGTACTTGCCTGCCTAGCTCCCTCGTGTTTATTTAAAAACTAAATGTGCCAGTTCACTCCTGTTGCTTAGTGGTG
This sequence comes from Alectura lathami, assembly GCA_013399715.1. Classification (NCBI taxonomy): domain Eukaryota; kingdom Metazoa; phylum Chordata; class Aves; order Galliformes; family Megapodiidae; genus Alectura; species Alectura lathami. Next base: position 490,143 of record VXAV01007752.1, on the reverse strand, counting down.
TGATGTCGTTGCTATTATATATAATCCAGCATAAACTCTGGAGTGGATGGAGCTGTATATTGACCAAAGTCATCACTCTATGTGGACATTTTCACTTGAAGAACTGTCCTATTTCTTAGCCACGCAGTTTTGCTGATGTTCCCACCTGTCCTAAAATGCTTGTAAGAAGTAAAAGTTGTTCTTATTTCCACAGGACCATAGCACAAGTGAAATCGCAGTTGGAGCTACCATGGCACACGAGATGGGACACAACCTTGGCATGAGCCATGACACCAGGGACTGCACCTGTAGCGCTAAAGTTTGCATCATGACAGACACTGTTAGGTAGGACTCTGGGAACGAGGGTGAGCATGTTAATGCACAAGGAGAGATAATGATGGGCTTTGGGGAAGCTGCCAGATCCCACAACAGATCATTGTTATTGTCCTTTAAGAGTATTCCATTCAAAATATACTAAAAAAAAAAAATGTAAATTGAAGAAATTCCAGAAAGTAGTGAACATCCTACTTTCAATTCCTGGCACTTATAAACTATTCCTAGATGGATACCCCCAAAATAACAATCCCTGTCACTTTAGGACAAGCTTTGCTTTGCATGCATTGCGGTGGCCGTAAATTGCAGCAATCATTCCTTCCTTAAAATGATGTCAGCATGAAACTGTTGTGGTATCTCACATGACAGAGCTTCCCAACAATTACCTAAAATATCTTCTTCTGAACACTGAAGATGTTTTCTGTGAAAAATACACAAAATTTGGGCACCTTTGATAAGCACGCACTTGATGGGGGTTTTGTTTGATTTTCCTCTTTAGTTGAGCACTCTGATCTGGACAGGCCAGGGGAAAACTCCTCGTGCCTGAAGCACCCAGACACAACTTGCATAGATCATGCTTAAAACTTTGAGCTGCGGGATTTGTTATATGCAGTGTTTACACACAACACCTTTTTTTTCCTGATTTGCTTCCAAGTTTTTTCCTGCTACAAGTAGGAGGTATCAATTGTGTTTATTTTTACATTTGAAAAAATGGCTGCAGCCAATCATTTGGGGCATGGTCACTTGTTTCCATTCTCTTCCGAGGGGTATTTCTTCTCCTTGTCGATGCCAATCCTAACCTCAGTCCTCCTGCTCTCTCCATGTAGTTATATCGTCCCCAAGAAATTCAGCTCTTGCAGCTTCCAAGATTTTGAGAAGTACATGTTGAGTGACATGCCAAAATGCCTAACTAACGTCCCAGACATAAACACCATCGTAGCACCTCCATCCTGTGGAAATGGCTTTGTGGAAAAAGGAGAGGAATGCGACTGTGGTACACCTGAGGTATCTGCCTAGCTGGGGATAAAACAATACTTGGAAGAGGCAAATAATTTTATTCAGGCTGTACAGCTGCTGGCTTGTAAGGCAGGCACTTTAAAGCTAGCTGAAATATTTCTATAGAAACTGCGCTTATCAAATTGCTGATCTGAAATGTAGACATCCCTATAACATGCATGCCAAGTGGCGGGGAAGATGACTACTTGTCTTCTCATGCTGTGTCAACAGGGAACTGAGAATGGAGAAAAGCCACAGGTACGAAACTGTCTAGGAGGAAATAAGGCAGTTCCCCACACTGTGTCAGTCTGTGCTTTGGTGATCACACTTGGTGATCTTCATGCATGGCTGCTGGCCAGGTTCCTAGTGACAATGGCTTTCAGAGAATGAAAGTCAGGTCCCTGCTACCCTTCCCTCCCTCCCTCAATAAATAATGGTTGCTGAGAATGCAGTGCAGAGGGGATTAAAACATGAAGTGCTGTACCAGAGCTCTGACGCTGTTCTGTCACAGGAGTGCAGAAATGTCTGCTGTGACCCGGGGACCTGCAAGCTGACGGCTGGCTCCATGTGCGCACACGGGGAGTGCTGCGAGGATTGCCAGGTGAGACTCCCCTTATCTCCAGCTCCTCTCATGTTTCCTGGGGTTTTCTGCCTTTGAGAAAGCAGTAATCCACTTTTCAAGAGAAACAGTCCTTGCAATGATGAGCACGCTTTGTTCACCCCAAACCACACCACAGATACCAGCTCACTCAGTCTTTGAACGCCCTACAGAAAGAAGAGTTTTGATTGCCCTTTTTCTCCTGAGAAGTGTGATTTTTAAATGGACTAGAAGAGCAATGTGCTAAGTGTGGCATTGCTTTCCCCCCTTCAGTATAAAAGGGCAGGAGCTATTTGCCGAGAAGCTAAGGATGAGTGTGACCTGCCTGAGATGTGCACCGGCTATTCTGCGCCTTGCCCATCAGATCGATTCCGTATGAACGGACATCCCTGCAAACAAGGCAAAGGTTTTTGCTACATGGGAAACTGTCCCACCCGAGAAGACCAGTGCAAAGCTGCTTTTGGACCACGTAAGTACATGTTGGCATAGGAAAAACGAGGTTGTCAAGGTCAATGGAGAGAGACAGAGCAGGCTTTGTCTGCTAGCAAAGCACCAAAGGCCTTTCAGAAAACAGGAACAGCATGGCTGTTTTAGCCATGCAGAGTTCTAGCTCACAGTGTAGTTCATTACTTTTGCATTTACACTGTAAATGATTAGCAGCACTTGAGCTGACGCTTACAGCATACAGTATACATCCAGAGATACGGGAAGTGGTAAGCCTGTTCCTCTTTCACACAATACTTTGAAGATAACTTTTAATGGAGATAGTATTTGCTTGATAGAATGAGGAAGTGTCTGTATTTCAAGTTAATGCCCAAATTTAGCATGGCTTTATGTTTCTGAAGACGTGTGGTTGTTGCCATCCTCCCAGTCCTGACTGCATCCCTTCTCCTCAGCAAGGTCTGGCGGTTTGTGCTGGATAGAGCACACGCAGGATAGGTGCTGCTGGGTGCACACGTTGATTGCACGATTAGTGCCTGACAGCCGTTCAGGCTCATGGGTAACTTCACTGGGAAATTCCATTTCCTAGACAGGTGAAGGAAGTGCAGTATTAACAGCTCTCACAGGCAGAGAATCTAAACTAATCCCAGCTTCTCTCCTAAGCTCTCTGTATCACTGCATTTCTTGTTTTCCTCTCTAACAGAGGCTACTGACAGTGCAGCTTCCTGTTACCGGATGAACGAGAAGGGGGCCTATTACGGATACTGCAGAAAAGAAAGAGGTAGCCACGTCCCATGTAAAACAAAGTAAGCACTGTTACAGAATTTGCCGGAGTTTGGGAAGAGAGAGCATTCCTATCCACAGAAGCAACGCTATTTCAGATGCACACAAGTCCACAAGCCCTTCTTTTCCTATTCAGTTTGAATATTGTGGTAAATACAATTCTAAGAAAACTCATTTCCAAAGAGTACTCTTATCCAGGGAAAGTAGCAAAGCAAATTATCTGGAGATCAGTCTGAGAAAGAGCAAGTCTCTCACAAGCCTGCTTGTGAGGACGATGACTGCGTGCATACACACGTACATGTGGGTAAGGACAGGGAAAGGATTTCTGGATAGGGAAGCTGAACTTCAGGTGAACCTCAAAAGCTGAGGACAGGCCAGCTAAATATTAATTTCCCCAAATTACTGTGGGCTTCCTAACGACCTCAAGAGGAATTAAGAACCTGCCACCTTCCACTCACGAACTGACCTAAAACCACCACAAAGCAAAAGTCATGCATATGGTTATTTCTCTGGAGCTTGTAGAGAGCCGCAGCAAATTCAGGCTGGAGGTGAGACCAACTCAGACAGTTTTGCTGTGCATTGTTCTAGAGGCTCTTATTCTCCTTCCAGAGATAAAATGTGTGGGAAGCTGTTCTGCACTGGGGGGCAGGAGATGCCTTTGTACGGGAGCCTGGTGATATTTGAGTCCTGCAAAGCAAGTTTTCCTAGGGACGGAGAAACGGATTTCGGGATGATCCTCAATGGAACCAAGTGTGGGGATGGAATGGTCAGTAGAGAAAAACACTTTTCTCCTTATTTCTTCCCTCTTTCAGTCTTGCTGACCTGATTTGCTGTACCTTCTGCCTTACACCTAGCACAAATCAGTAGCAGAGCAGACAGGAACTGCTGACCTGAGTTCCTTATGTTTCATTGCCATTTCACTCATTTTTCACTGACAAAAATGTATGTGGCAGAAGAAACATCCCTTTGTACTGCAAGGTTATAGGATTGTACATATATTACTATTTTTAATAATTTCTGTAATGGATGTGTTAGGCATCGCTGAGTGCTACGTCCAATTTCTTTGCCATATTTCTACCTGGCAAAGGGTTTCAGGGAAAAAAAGGTTGAAGGATTGAAAATAACTGGCAACCAGTGATATCTCTCTATCTTTGTCACTCCTCTTTGCTATAAAATATCCAAAGGTCAAATTAAAAATTATATCCATACATCAAATTCCTGATGCAGGTCTAAGTGATTTGCATACCTCTTCCTGTGCCTCCTTTCACTCTTCATCACTTTACACAAGAATGTGCAAGCTCTGCATGTTCTGAAAGCTGTAAATCTCTTTGGTGACGTTGGCCTTGCACATTGCAGGTATGCAGCAATGGAGAATGTGTCTATGCTGAAGATGTCTTCAGATCTACCGACTGCTCGGCCAAGTGCACTGGACATGCTGTAAGATGCAAGCGTTTGTTGCTGTTAACATAGAAAAAAATTATGCATGTCAGCTACAGACCTTGTTGATGATGATATTTAAGTCAAAGTCATTGGGATAGGAATTTGCAAAAGTTGTGAAACTTCCTCTACTATGAAATCAAATCTAACCTGATATGGTATCAATATTTTTAAGGAGGTAACAGGAGAGGGATAAAAATTCTGTCTGGCCCAGCCTCCGATGCAATATCACACTTCTTTCAGTTCTCCTCCTGTTTTGTGGAGATCATTGTGGTCACCTTGTCTGAGCATTCAGAGACCTACAGATGTAAAGACAAAACGTGCTGCTTTGTGCCTTGTGCTGTAGCTTCCACTGCAAAAATATCTCCAAAAGGCACGTGGCAGCAGACAGCCAAACTGTCCATTACTGCACAGAACTGCTACTCCAGTCCCAAAGTTTAGTCCAAGTGAAATGAGAGGGGATTCCCAGACCCAGCTTCAGCAAGCTTACTAGGACCCTGCTCCAGAGCCACTGAAAGTTTCCTACACCAGCTGCACTCATATTTCCACCCTGGCTTTGTGCTTCCTAGGTGTGTGACCACGAGCTGCAGTGCCAGTGTGAAGAAGGCTGGGCACCACCCAACTGCGGCAGCTCCTCCACGGTTACCAGTAAGTACTGCTCGGCCACACAGGGGGTGCGCTGACATCAACTGGCTGACACGGGACCTTCTTTACCTCCAGTGAAACAGCTCCGACTTGCAAAACTGCAGATCCAAGTCTCTGACTTCCGTGCATCTTTGAGTTGTTGGAGGTTGTGTGAATGACTAGAGCAAGTTATTTTTTTCTCAAATGTTGAAGCCTCACTTGGGCACCACACCAAAGAGCTGTGCCCAGTTTTCGGTAACACCCTTCAAGAACAAGGAGAGGAACTACAGTGCAGTGATCTTCGAGGACAGACGGAATGGGCTGGGTTTGCTTAGCCTAAGGACAGCTCAAGCAAAAAAAAAGAGCTGCCAAATATGGCAAAAAGGGCAGGAATAAGTTCCTCATCACCATCATTTGTGACAGGAGAAGCAGCCATGAGCCTGAGCAAAAATGAGGATAAATAGGATCTAGAGCTCAAGGAGAAAAAGACTCTTTGCCAGTGGTCAGTCTGGGAATCTGCTTAGTAAGCGTGCATCTTTTAAGAAATAGCAACTGGTGCTCTGTCTTCCTGACAGGTTTCGCTATCGTTGCTGGTGTGCTGGTTGTCCTCACTGTCACAGTAATTGCAGCAGTGTTACTTGTCCGCTTCCGAGTATTCAAGAAGAGGTAATGTATTTACCTTATCGAGAAAAAAGAACCAAAACCAAGCAGTTTAAGCTGAGATTGTCAAAGAGGGTGAAGGGAACCCTGGAAAACCAAAGTAGTTGGTCCGTGAGCTCTATCGAGCTTTTTCAGAAATCCTGAATCTGAGATGGGACTGAAGACTTGAAACTGTAACACTCAAGATTAATCCTCCAGTAATTAAAAAAGGGATGAAATAAAAAAAGGGAGGAAATAAAAGACACGGCTTTATGATAGACTAATATGATTTAAGGCAGGCATTCAACTTCAGCAGGCTTGTTTGTTTTAAACTTCACTGAGGGTAAGATTTACAGTTATGTATGTAATATTCACACAGCAGCCAGACCAGAAGGGGACCTGGAACCACAAACCAAGTCTTTGTGGACCACGAACAAAGAGAGCACCCTGGCCTGGCAGTACCTGCCCAGAAGGTAAGAGCTGGGAGGTGCTGGGTCAACTGCAGCCTCCCTGGGACTGCAAATGAGGGGCAGAAGTGCGCTGCATCTGCAGGAGGGCTTCAAAACGCTCGCCTAGGGCTGAGAGGAGTGTGTGGTGAATCCCAGCACGAGGAGGGAGTGGGTAAAGCACATGGGACTATGTCGAGCCCCTGACTGCCCTGTCCGCAGTAAAGGGTGCATGAGAAGGCAATGCACAGGATGAGGTCTCCACCAGACTGAACTATTCCCTGTTTTCAGATTAATGATAAGAAACTTCTCCTCCCCGTGCCTCCACTACAGGAGAACAAACCTCAGCTTCGGAGTGTAAGTGCTTCTAGATTTTTTAAATTTTTTTTTTTCATGTTGGTTTTGGGGGAGTCAGCAACATGGGTTGTGGTGAAGACCTGCAAAGACAATCTGATCCCAAAGGCTAGGGAAATCCACTGCCCTCAGATAAAGCCCTGTATGTTCTCAGGGCCAGACAGAGTAAAGCATCCCAGATCTACTTCCAAAATGAACGCATCCATTTACCTCTGTCCATGCACTTTCTGTACAATGTTACCATGGAACATCCAGATGAACACAAAATGTATATACATATATACACAAAATGTATATACAGGGTCAATGTGTTTTCTCCTCTCTTCTTCTACAGCCTGTCGTAAGGCCAAAAGGTCCCCCACCTCCCGTCCCTTGCACCAAACCTGCCTCTTCTCACACGCAACAGATGTTTGTAAGTACAACCCTGCAACTTCTCATAGCTTCCATCTAAGCTGCAGATGAACAGCAGATGCCAATTACTATTTTCAGCTTCTGTCTATGATTAAGGAAATCACAGACATACAAACCACATTTTCTTTAGGGATAGAGTCATTTTTTTTTTTTTTTCTATGTAAAACTAAACTCCATATGATATTCTTAATCTGTGCCAGAGTCTCATATGACATCACAGATGTTTGGAATTCTCCCTGCATTGTGGAGATCAGTCAGTAAGGATGCTGCCTGTGAGAGGGTCTCCATAATGTGAATATAAGTATTTTGAGTTCTTCAAAAAATATTTGGAAATGAGAAGAAAATGAGTACTTGCCATGAATAGACCCAAAGCATCTTAATTCAGCAGAAATGCCTCCCTCAAATGCTCAGCATCTCAGCTAGAGCCTCCTGCCCACCTCGTATGAAGGTGCAGAAGCCGCATTCACATTAGCAACCTAATTGCATGGTACTGCCTGCATGAAAAATGGCAAACCAGAACTGAAAAAAAAAAAAATAAATCTGCTTGATTGTGAAAACATTTACATCCTCCTGTCTTTAGAGATGCTTTCCTCAACATGCACCTTGAGCACACGACCAGCTTCAGCTTCCTGAGCAGTCTATTTGAGCACAGATACTTGATACAGATGACCTGACGCATTTAGAATAGCTCAGTGCTCTTGTGAAACAGGATAGTTATACCCCTTGTGTATTCACATGCTTGTATGTGGACAGATTAAACTAACTCGCCCCTAGCTTCTCCACTAGGAAAACGCTGTAGTAAACAAATGAGACAACTGTAGCAGCAGCTGAGGTCGGAGGAGGTTCTGCAGCTGATTAGGCTGGAAAGCACAATGACATTTAAACTACATTTTTGTTGTAGGCACCAGAGAAGAAGCCTGCTATTCTCCCAGTTCTCAAAGGCAAACCTCCACCTCCACCTCCACCAAAGGTAACCTGAGTTCAAGTGTGAACAGCAATTCCTTCAGAATGTAATTTGTTGAAGCTGCATCAGTCACAGAGATTTGTTTAATTCTTTTTCACGCAGGCTTTAAAACCTCCATTTAACCCCAGAGTATGAAGCTTCTGAAGCAGGGCTGATGAAGGTTCCTGAAATGTTCAGGGACAACTTGTTTGTCCTGTGATTCCTCCACTTTTGGCAACGGCTTCCTGCTCTCTGTAGAAAAATAATGACTTACTGACAGCTGCTTTGAAAGAAGAAGTTTGGTTCTCAACCAGCAAGGAACTCTTTGGTGATGATATCAAGCTGCTGTCTGAAAGCAAACGAAGCAGAATCACTGCTTGCACTGAGGTATGGACCATGAAGCACACTGAGAAAGCTGCTTAACATGTCCCAACTCCTAGGCCACACCCACAGGAAGTGGCTGCACTGGGATACCCGCTTCTGCACTCAGTAGAGACCTGGAAAAATCAGGGAAAAGCATGGTGTACTAATCCTGTTTGTAAATTACGATACATTTCTGGATCTTGGCCAGCCCTCTCTTCAGCAATAGACCAGACCTTCTGCTTCATGTGCAAGTTGCAACCTCTGGACCGGGAAAAATCCTTCAAGCTCTTTGGAGAAAAGTTTGTGTCCCTGAAGCCTGAAGTAGCCTTGGAATAATAAGATTACAGACTGGAAACACATTGATACTGGAAAGATCCTTTTGGATCAGGTTCTGTCATTAGTGCTTAGATTATCTGCTAAACAGGATTCCGCTGGTGGGTAGGTAGGAGCAGAGTTATGCTCAAAAGCAAAGCACAAAGGACTCAGACCACTTGCTGCTTGCAAGTACTCCCATAGCTCAGGCAGTGCCAATTTCAAAAGAGCTCCAGATGCCATTGTTGCACTTGGACAGAAAAATTTAGAAAAGCAGTCAACAAATTTTTTTAATCATTAATCTTTATTTGGCCCTCAGCTCCAGGAATATCTGAATATTTCTCCCTTCCAGGATACACACATCTTGGTGTTTTCATTTAATTGCTCTTGCACCAGGGCGTGTTATTGTAAAGTTGCTAATGAGCACTAGGCTGGGCACACAGGTTTGTTATGGTGGGACAGCTTCGCAGCATGAGGCTTTGCACACTGGTTCGTTACTGAGGGGCTCTTCATTCGTTCTGGCCTGCTGGCATCAACACTGTTGACACTCTTGGCCTGCTGGCATAGGTCTGCCTGATACTGTTGGCATTGATGTTAATAACACTGTGAGGGTGCTGGCACTGAGGGTATTGTTACCATTGGCATTGATACCATTCTTGTGGTTGGCATCAATATTTTTAAGTTAAAGCACACAGAAATGTTTTTCAATGATTTTTTTTTTTTCTTTTTTACTGGGGGCAGGGGGAATAAAAAGAGGGAGAAACAAAATTGCCTTGGTCCCAAAGTACTCAGGACTTTATGGAGGTTCCAGTTTGAACTGGGTTTGTGTTTGGATCAGGATCAAAATCACAGCAGTCCTTTGCTTTCCAAATTGATTGCTCTGTGCCCCAGGAAGGCAGTTTCCAACTTCAGGGCATAGTGGCTAGAGAAGAGCACATGGCTGCCAGACTACCAAAACAGAATCTGGGGCCTCAAGTCAGCACTGTGCATGTTTCCACCTGGGTTTGGTTCTGACTAGCACATAACAGGACTCTGAATCAACCCTGATCCTCAGAGGACATGAAAACGTCTACCCAAGCTCTCAGACCAGCACACACCTGCTGAAATGCTGAACCAAAATTTTTGTTATTTACCGTGACCATCACTGCAGCTGCATGCTGCAGAACCGTTGATTCTGGTACTGAAATGCATATAAAAATCAATTTCTTCTTTTGGGCTAGGCATGCTTTGACATTGCCAGTTAGTGTATGCCCTGTAAAATGCAGATGTGATGAAATTATCATCTCCAGTTTGAGGAGTGAGATGGTTTTGGAGGAACGTGGCCTTCTTCCACTTTGGATATTTGCTTTGGATATTTGTTTTAGTCAGAAATTGATTTTAATCTATCCATTTTGGACTATCATGTAAAGATTTGGAACTTTTTTATGAATTGTAATATACATATTTACAATGTTTTCTGTATTAAAAGTATTCTATCACAAAACAGCTACCTCCAGTTAATTGATCATCACTGTATACAATGCACATGCAAACAATCTGAAGTGGGATCATTTAGAACATTGCCAACTTCCTAAAACTCCCGGTTTGGTCCAAAAAGTTCATAAACAAGTAGTTCAAAACTGTGCCAGTTTATCCAGTATAGCTGGGCTGACAGGATACTACATCACAAACATCCTACCTAATTGACACCTATTTCTTCATGGATTTTAATTTTTCGAATTTGTAAAAACTCAAAATGTAGCCATGGATGGAGAGATTTAAAGCAAAGTGAAGTGTGGAGAGTTGCGTTTTCATGATTACCAAAGACCCACATCCCAAGCCACATTTACATTCTCCTGCAGGGACCAGCACTGTGCCTGAGCTGTCTGGGATCCAGGTGCATTGCTATTTGAAAGCTGTACTGCCGGGCAAGCTATGGGGCTCCCCGGGCTTCCCCTTGTGCTCTGGGGTGCCCGGACATACTGCCAGGGACTCCCCACCTCGTTGGTTGCTACACTGAGACCAAACAGCTTTAGAAGTAGGCCCCTTAAGGAAAACACAGAACACATCTACCAGCTTATGTTTTACATTTTCTCTGGTCTAATCGTCCCCAAAACACGAAGGCAATAGCTTCCTATCCACCCCAGCCAGCCTTGCAGAGCAGAGCAAGCTGTACGCGGATGTTCGTTATGCAAACGTGACATCTGCTGTCAGAACGCCTCCACTGCAGGAGGGAAGCGAAGGGAAGGCATCTGCATCTCTCCAGCTGTGCAGAGCCTGTAGCACAGCCCCAGAGGACCACTGCAGCGCCGGCTGCATTTCCCCCTGTTGTCTCCCACTTTTCACTGAACTGCAATAGCTGGATGTGGGTCCTGCTGCTCCCTTGCCCTTGGTTAAGAGTGTCTTGCTCAACATCGTTTGCAACACATACATGGGACTGGAGGGCAGCATGCACATCTGAAGCAGGATACAGAAGTATCTTCTGCACAGTACAATCGCCATCAGTGAACTGATGGAATTTGCATTTGATGTGCAGGAGACTGGTGAAGACTCTTGTCTTGCTCCCAGTGCAAAAACAAAGCAATTTCACACCGATTTTCCTTTCCTGCACATGTGTAAGTGTGTGTATGTGTATGTATGCATCTGTATGAGCGAGCACTCCATCTCCTAGGGGAACACAGAAGGTCTCTTCCCTGATTCTTTCCAACCCCTGGGCTTACCACCCTCTCTCATCCCTCCCTCCATCCATCTCTGAGGGATTTTGCTGCCAAGAAAGTGGAAACCTTTTGCTCTTTGCATCCCCAAAGTTATCTTCATTATTAGCAGTCTTGGGGGGCTATTGGCAACAAGCACACCCTAGACCACCACAGCAGAGCAGATTTCTCAGCAGCTCCTGTTTGGCCCCCCTAGTTGTCCACTTTGCTGTGCAAGTGCAGCACTGGCCATTAGAGGGCAATGGGGCACGGAAAAGAAGCTGCTGGCTATCGGGTGACTGCTATCACCTCCAACAAATCAATTCTGCATATACTGCATCCTCTGACCTTGAGCTATGGATTCAGAGATACGAGCAAGGACACCATCAGCCAGGAAGAATGGTGAGACTGGAGCACGTTCTGATTTTCAGACACAGAGGCACCAGGCAACCCATAAATCGCCTCAACCCAACCCTGCAGACACGACACCACAGACAGCACATGCTTTGAGCTCCGCTCAGGGAGAGGCAGACCTAAACGATTCTGGTTTTACTTTTGAGAAAATAATGCACTGTCCAACTTCACAATCCGCCCTTACCAAAACTAATAACAAATGTCCCTTGTAACTTGAAATTAAGGATTTTTTTCTACTCATTTTTCTTCCTTACAATAGATCTTTCATAGCACTGCATAAATCATTACCATCTTAATAAATCAGTGAATAAAAGGCTGCAGGCTGAATCTACTGACATGCATATCAGTCAAAAATCACGGAAACATTGCAGATTTCCTAGTGAAAGCCCCTGGAAAAGGCAGACCTTACTGTCTAGCAACTACCCAGCTTGGCTAACGGCTCTCCAGTGCTAGGACACAAATGTCTCTTGCTACGATGTCATTTGTCACTGACCGATAATATCAGTAAATGCAAACCTCAGCCTTCAGCTACATGGTGTTATTTACCAGTGGCTGAGAAGTGCCAGTCTTTAATCGTAGCTGTATTGATAACTTCCCGAGTACGTCACCGCTGGATGCTTCTGATCCTCCTCTGGTGCCGAGGAAATGGGAGGCCCTGGGGAAGGAGCAGGGATGTCTGTCGGGTCGCCAGCAATTGCCACGGCTCCCGGATCACTTTAAAGCAATCTTTAGAAAAGTGGCACAGATATTAATGGGCTGTTACTGACATTAGACCCATAAATAATTCTGCATAATGCATGGCCCTGGCCTTTTGTAGGGAAAAAAAAAAAAAAAAAAAAAAAAGTGGAGGCTGAAATATTGATAGATGTGTCTGCAAGAGCTATTAAAAGAGGGAGAGCAGTTTCCATGGGATTGGCCTAAGCTGATATCCAGGACCAGAGGGTAACATTGGTCACGTACCTGCTAAAATAGATCTGAGCACAGAGAACAAAGCAGCAGGACAAATAAAAGGAACCGTGCAACTTCACAGGACTTCAGAAACAGCAGTTTTCCCTCCTCAGCAGTCAAAAACTGTTGTGAAAGGAGATTTTTTCTAGCAAGCCTCAGTACAGGTGAGGACAGAGCTTGGGTGTGTTTACCTCTGTGCTGTGGACACAGGAAAGGTCTCTTACGTATGTTTATGCATGTGGGGAGAAATGAGCTGCTCTTCTGCTGTACGTGGAATCTATTTCTTCCCGTCCTTAAGTGCACTACAGTAATGTATTTTCCATGTCGGTTCTGCAGCTGTCACAGACGTGTCCCTGAATCCCATCAGTGGATACTTCTCGTTAAAGTGCTGCAATGAATTGCTAAACATGTTTTATAAATTAGCTCATCCAAAAAAACCCTGCTGCCCAGACAGGCTTCTTAACAGCAGAAAATCCATGAGATGACTTGAACAGAGGAGGAAGTAGAAAAAAACCAGCATAGACTCTCAGTCAAGGTGTTGAGCACCTCCATACTTTGCTGTAGGCAACTGCTACAAGTCCACACCTCTCCGCTCTGCACCCAGTGCCTTCTCTCCCATTACACACACAAGTACAGCAAGAAAACCCCTGCTGCCTGTGTAATGTGGCTCATGCAGCTTACAGCCAGATCACTAGGCACAACTCCCTCTTCTCCCCTCAGAAGGTGAGAAGGGACCGACTCCCATGCCAGTGGTCAGATTTTCTGGCACTTAACATCTGCAGTCAAGGGCTGGCTTTTCAAAACAGTTTAGCATCTCCTGCGTACCCACTGCATTAAGCTCACTCACCTGGAAACTCAATTTTAGCCTTAAGATCCCAGTGCTTCATCTCCACGTGTTGGAAATGAGGACACCAGCTCCTCTTCCCTCTCCTTGACTGCCTTGTCTCTCAGCTCAGGCCCTCACCTGCCTCTGTTGGCTGCAGAGAGGATGCTCAGTTGCATTTGGGGCTGAGGTATCTAACGTCAGATGCTGTGTGTGCGTGCCTTTCTGCATCCCCCTCTTCTTTTTTTGTGCGTTTAGAGTAGCCTACACAAAAGCTCCTCTGCTGGTCTCTTCTATGCTATAATGACAAGACCAACTTGCAGTAACAACACTCAAGCGTTTATTAAAAACTTCTGATATAACCACATCTCTAACACATCACTCTGCTGGGAGAAATCTTTGAGAATCCCTGCGAAGGAGAACAAGTAACCCTGCACTGGTCCAAGCATGCTGCAGCAGCCCAGCACCCAAAAAAGAGTGAGGGAGAAACAAAGAGCAGCAGGACCCTGAGCCATCCAGCAATCACCAGGCCTCCAGAGGGCTGTAATTTGCAGTGAATTTTTCATGCTAGAATCAGCTGTGTGCTGCAGGCATGTAGCCGAATGGAAAATGAACCTGAAATATTAATGACCTGCAGCAGAGCGCAGGCAAGAAAAGATCTACAAATGAGGACAGGGAACCTTAGATAGCCTGGTAGAATTGCTTTCTTTTTCTTTTTTCCTAAAACAGGTTTGCTAAAATAGCAAGCACTACCTCAAAGGCACTGGGAAAGAAGAAAGGTGGATTCCAGGTTTGGAGCATTCAACAGCTGCACCACGCTGGGAAGCAGGGTTAGCACAACATCCCCGGGAGGCACCAGAGCCCATCAGCCATAGCTTGCCCTGTGCTGGTACCCTGTGCACCAAAAGCGTCCTCCTGCCTACCCACAGGGCCAGGCAGCATGAGCCATGAGGCAGACACAGCACAGGGAAGGGGAAGGAGGGATCTCCTGTGTGCTTATCGGTACCTCTGGGCAGCTGTCTAGACATTGTAAACCAGCAGCCAGACTTCTCCCTCTCAGTGATAAGACCTGACCCCAAACTGTTTAAGCAAGACCCCTCTGTCAGTATAAGCAAGAGCTCTAATTCATACTAACATAATGTCCTTTTGTTTCCCTCAAATGATTATATTACTGATTTTAGCTGCTCCTTATTCATGTTGCCATTTCCTTCCTTTAAAAGCCATCTTGACACAGGGTTAGCCAGTTACTCAATCACTGCCACCATTAGGAACGCTGCAATCAGAAGTGTCTTCTCATTACTCATTTAAAACATGCCAAGCAGCATGGATGTTTGTGAGATAAATGCCAAATTATGCCAAACAGAAAGGAGGTGGAAAAAAGCAGTTATACACACACAGATTCTGAGCATCTGCAGAGTACACCACAGTGCGTAGGAGTATCACAAACTCCAATATTACTTTTTAAAATATTCATGGGCCAGCAGTTGCCTCTTCGCACCAAGAATAAACCTGTTAGAAAGTGCTACTCAAATGAAAAAAGGTGATAACATTTGGCCTACCAAGTTTATGCATTGTCTAGTGTGGAAAGTCACAATACAACCCTGGGCACAGGAAATCATCCATAAGTTGCATAGCGTTTTCACTTGGATTGATTTTGACATGTTTAGCAAACTGTGTTACACAAACCATTTCTCAGCAGGTGCAGTAGAAGGCAGGAAGTGGGAGGTTTTGCAAAAGCTGGGATTTGGACCACTGTTTATGCTATGAAGTGAGAGCTGCTGGTGCTCAACCCTGCTGCGCAGTGTGGGCGGTGCAGCGGGTCCTGTTACGGCAAGTTTTGGACCCCGGCTGGAACCGCAAAGGCTGCTCACTTTCCAGCAAGCCACTGCTGCTGCTAATGGCACATCCCATCCCCTCCAGCCAGGGCTTGCTTTGTGGATCCACCCAAGGCTGGAGCTGGTCTTGGTATTTATGAGCATCACTCTGTTCTGGAGAGTGCTGTGTACACCCGGGGTCTGAAAGACTCAGGAGCAAAGGAGGTGGTTTGTGGTCTCTGTGTATGTGTACAGGCCTTGGCAAGAATACCGCATTCATTCACAGAATATTTGGTGCATGAAAATAAAAACTGCAGCACAGGTAAGCTACTATGTACCCACCTGTAAGAGGTAAAGCCACACACCTGTATAGACCCGGTAGAGATGCACGTGGGATTAGGGAACACCAGCTACGTAGTGCCATCTCTGTGTAGAGAAGATATTTGTTCAGAAAATATTCAACATAACATGGAACTCTTTATACCAAACCCTATTACAAAATGTTTTTTTTTTTATATCACTGGTTTTGGGCCAACCTTCTTTCTTCCTGTCACATGTATTACTCATTTTGTTAATTCCTCCTTTATAGCCATCTAATATTTCTTCCAGTCAGTCCTTTGAAATCTGGCCACTGGAGGCTGGTGTGTTTTGCACGTGACATTTAGAAAAACCCTTCAAAAGAATTTATTTTACATTATTCCATATATTATTTGTCTGGGAAAAAAAAAAAAAAAAAATCTATGATCAGTTCTAAGCCTGCTGAGCAGCTGAAATAATTGTTAAACTTGAAAAAGAAAATGGTCAGGATGTTTTCTTATTTTTTCCCTTTGTATATGCTTTGGCTCCCCATACTCAGCTGGACAAAGCTTACTTCATCATGCAGTATTTCTGAAATTAATAAGGCTATGGATTTCTATCCAGTAAAATAAAAAGGCCCTTTTTCAAAGTGATTGCTGGGGGATTTTTCAACATTTTCAGAATTTCTATTTCAAAGGAAGAATAAAAATAGTTTTATTTCCTCTTTCAGTCTTCTATATTTTCTTTTCCTTGGTGTACATATTCCTGCTTTATTTTATATTTTACACAAATAAAAGAAAAAGGAGAAAATAGAACAGAACTAACCCCTTCCCCCCTCCACAAGATAACAACTTTTCACTAGATCAGTGGGAAAGCTCTAAATATTTCTGTGGTGAAGTTTTTAAAACTACATTTCCTAAATCTTTTAAGCTTTTCCAACGAGCTCTAGAAACTCTTTAAGATGGGCCTGGTTTTACGCTATGAACAAGGAAGCAGAGGTGAAGGGGGAAAGCTGATCTGGCCCTAAACCACAAACCCACTCTCAGTCTGCCTCTGCCGTGCTCCCCAGGTTGGCACGAGGGGGAGGTGCCCAGGGTGCATGGACTGCAGAGTAACCAGCACCCTGGAACCTTAATGTAGGCTTAGCTCTGAGCACATACTTAGATACAATAAAGAACCTTCATTCTCTATAGCATCNTTTTTTTTTTTTTTTTTTTTTTTTGCTTGTCTTACAAAGCTCCTTCAGCTGTGGCTGCATGCTGCCAAGCCAATGGTCCTCCTCACAGCCAGCAAAGCTGTGTGGGAAGTGGAACAAGCCACGTCCAGACTCCCGTATCTCCAGGAAAAGCTGCCAGATTCAGGCAAAAAAACATCAGGAAAAGCAGTAAGGATCTTGACGCAGCATTCACATGACTCCAGCCATAACCAGAAACATTCATGTTGTGGTTCTTACTGCTTCCCAGGCAATCTCTGCCTCCCAGTTAGATCTCTGCTGAGCTAAGTGGCAATGTTTTCATGAATGTAATGTGACCCTCACAAACCCTATGCGTCCCCCAACAATTCATCCTGTTCCTCTGTTTATTCTGTAACACAAAAATGCCATTTTCTGCCTAAGCTTGAGTTGAGCTGCCTGACAGACAATAAATATTATCACACTTAAGTTAACGGGCAGGACACCAAAACCAAAAGCTTTTATTTTCATTAAACATCATTAGATGTGGCATGTCTTTTATCAAATCTGCCTCCAATATTCACTTTATTAAGAAGTCCATCACCCCAGAATGCTTAATGAAATCATCAAGGACAGGCAGTAAATTTATATTAAACACATTAGCTGGTGGGGACACAGACTCCTGAGAAAGCAAATATATTCAAAAACCATCTTTAGAAAGGATTTGAAAGGACACACAAAATGAAGGGAAATTAGTAACCCAAAGCATGCGGGGGGATTATTCCACAAACAATAGAAAGAAATTACCGATTTCAGCTAAAAATTGCTTTGAGGCTTAAAACCTGAATCAAAACTATTTAGATGAACATGGAAGTTAAACATCTAGAGATCGTTGAACAGGACACACATTACGATGAGCTTCCAAGCCTACAGACTGCCGCACATCAGCAGGCTGACGCACAACGTGCGGCCCCAAGGATTTCTCAGAATTCAGGAGCTGCATGGGATGGGTGGCAGTACTGGCGTCACTCGCTCTCACAGTGCTGTGCTAGCTTTAAGAGCCGCAGTTAAGGCATACAGAAAATAAGTTATTTACCTTAGATTACATCTGTAGTTCGAACATTTGATTTCAGGGCATATAAGGACTCAGTTTCTTAGGCAGCAGAGGAGCTATTGATGTAAAACACTGTGGCTAGGGCTGAGGGTGTTCACACAATAGAAAATTCCTCCTGAATTACATCACTCACTTTCTACATGCCTTTGTGACTCCAGAAACGAAATAAAGATGGCACCACTTGCCTTCTAAGAGCTTTAGCCCACCAGGACACTGCAGAGCTGTGCAGTGGGCGAAAGATGCTTCTGCTTCAGTAGACAGAAGCATGCAAGATGTGACCTCTCTGTAAGATCACGCCCTTGGCTGCTCCCACTCCTAGGAGGGGAAAATAAAAAGCCAGACTTCTTGCAGGTTCAAACGGCCAACAGCCACAAAGGCCTAGGTCTGCCTGCAGAGGGAAAGACAGGAGACAGATCAGGAGCAACGTGACCTTCCATTCCTCAGCTCCCCAGGCACTGGCAGATCCTTGGCTGTAAGTATCAGGATTTGACCAAAGTTTTAATATTTATTTAGTTTTACCTCATGCAGCTTTAAGTTCTGTTCCATTTAAAAGCCTTAGGTGCACGTAAGGTAGCCTCTCTTTGCAAGCGCCTGATCTAACCCCAGCGTGCAGGAGAACAACACAAGCTGCAACATCTTGAGGACAACTTCCCTAGCACAAGCCAGCTTGTCACCTCCCATCCGTGCTGACCGTGTCTGTTGTCAGCAGACAGCGCTGCTTCACACGTAAGCCCTGCGAGACCTCAGCTCGTCACATCAAAGCCACAACTCAGTGGAGCACATCATCCCCAAAGCCAGGGAAATCACAAATGCCGTGCCACGCAGAGCTCAGCAGGAAGAAGCACTCTGCTTATGGATGTCACCTAAATGGTCTCAAGGGGGACTTCTAGCCAAGGTGTACCCTCCTCTTAGCAGATTCGGTGCCTGAGCAAGAGAGCTTGCATCTGAGTTTGCCCACATTGATCTGCCTGCCCATAAGCCTTGCAGTCTTTGCTGAACGAGCCAGTATTTGTGCTTTGTAGCTATACATTAACCTTTTTCCAATGCTTTACTTTGTAAGTTTTAAGAGAGTTAGCACAAATTTCCTTCTTTGGCAAAAAAAAATAAAATAAAAAAAAAACATCTCCGTTTGCCAAAAAACTCCAAACCCTGTGAATTAAGAATTCAGAGCACTTCACACTCATGTCACAGTTTTTAATCTTTGAAATCAGTTTTGTAAGTGAGTAAGGATAGTCTGTGCCAGCTTCCATTTACTTGACAAGTGACTTGCTGTGTAAAAACAGGAATATTTTCATGGGAACTTGTGCACCAACACTCTTCGTGGAGCCCTTCCTGACTAATACAGCAGCTGCCACTGTACAAGGCTGTTCCTCGGCCTGAGGATGAAACAGCTGCTGCAAGATGCTATCGTGATTCCATGGCGTGTAGAAAACTTGCTGGACACTGCATGTGGAGGGACATCCGTCTCCCCTTGGTTAAGGTTTGCCCCTGCAGCCTGCCTGCACAGCCTCTTCAGAAGGATGCTGTTGTCTAGGGGATGTTTTGTTCTGGTCCCACCACAAACACTCAAAGCAGTAACATGAAAATTTTAATCACGACTTCCAGCTTCCCACCTTATTCCACCTGAAGAAACGAAATGCCCCAGCATTGCACATGACAGAGACAATGTGGGCTTCCCTGCATACAAACTGGAACCCAATATACACGGCAGGCTCTGGAAACTAAGTGATGATTCAGGACGAGGAAGCTGCCAGAGCTGATTTGAGTCCTGCACTGTTGTTTACATCCTATAACAGGAGCGTAAACTGTGCGTGAAGACAGAAATAGAAACTAATGTGCATTGTGGCAGATGTAAAAAGTTACCAGAGAACTCAAGGTTGAGTAGCACACACTGAAGGAATCAGATTATTGCTTGTGTTTGTATTGTCTGACTAGCACATGGGATTTCCAGAACACTTTGAAAGCATTAACTAACCCTCCAAACAGGTCTGCACAGTCAGCATGCCGGAGTTTAGTGGTGCTGCCTCACTTTTCCCATCTGGAAGGCTGCAGCTTTACACAATCTTTCCAAAGTCAGAAGGGAAGCAGCTGTCACAGGCAAAATAAAAAGCTGTTACAACTCAGGTTTCTGTAACTATGCCCTACGGAGCCTGAGGATGAAATCTTTCGATGCAAACTCAATCTGTGCTCACAAGGCAGCTTCTTCACCTTTCGTACACAAATCCAAATTCTGGGTCCTTTGGGCTGCAGGAAAGAGCCTATTCCCAAAGCCACACATCTGTTAAAAACAAAGAGGCTGCTATTTGCTGTTGCTTGCTCTCTTGGTTTAGAGTTTTTAACAGCAGCCTCCAAGAGAAGCCTTTGCTGAGCAAGAAACAAATGCCCAGCTGGGTGTTTGCCTGGCTTTGTGCTCACCTGCAAGCACAGGACAAGAGGGTGCTTTTTCTGTAAGGTCAGCTCTTTGGAGAAATGCTGAACTGCACCGCAGCAGTGGCATGACCTTTCAAGCCGGCTGCTAAATGCCCAGCAAACTGCCTAGGCTGTCAATTAAGGGGGTAATTTTCTGTGATATCAGCTTTTGAACAAGATATCATTGGCATTCCCTTGTCTGAAAAAGAAGCAAACAAACAAAAATAAAGAAAGCATCTCACTGTGGGGCTGGTTTAAAAATCCTTTAAACCAGTAGAAAAGGCTGCAGTGTATTTTTGATTGGACTCTGACAGACAAGAGCAGGTCTGAGATGAGATGTTCCCTGCTTAAACCCAGCACCTTAAGCTTCTTCATTAATATCTCAAAATAGCATGATTGGTGAGAGTCCTTCCACAACAGGTATTGGAGAGCAGCAGGCTGCTTCATTCCAAAGAATTAATCTTTCTGAAATTTATCAAGTTTGTGTCAGAGCTCAAGATGTTTGTGCTGCTCAAGGTTTGTGTTTCATTCTCCATTCCCTTTTAAAACAGGATTTTTATACATGAAAATGGTCATATGGAAAAAATAGAACAAAATGACAAAGGCTTTTCTTGTTGTCGTATTATTCAGGACTCAGGGTGAAATTTTGATGAAGTTTCAAGATTACATGAGTATTTTAACTTGAGAAATAAAGGTCAGGTTCCAAATAACAAAGCAATCCTTTAACATCTAAGATAAATTTATTTTCAAGGTATCCAGGGAGAGACAGGATTTCAAGGCAATCTTGTCCTTCCTATATGTAGTAAAAATACAATGTGACCTCAAGGCATGCACCTCCTATGTTAACCTCAGTATCTGCTTTATTTTCAGAGAAGCTGACTCCGCAGAAACCTTTGTTGAAGCATTCCCAGAGGGTATTGCAGATTACACTGGGACAGCTGAGACGTCCTGCTGCCAAGACAAGCAATTAAGAAAAACTAACAGAAAAGCGGAGAAAGGCAGCATCGAGAAACTTCATGTCAAGGTTAAATATAATGGATGGATTAAATGGAACCACTCTCTGATTACTTCATGTAGAGAATTTATGGTACTTGATTTCACAGCGTGGAGTAATAGATGAAGAATTACATAGGTAAACAGAGCAGGCTTACTTTCCCATAACATTTGTTCTGTTTTATGTATTAATCAAAAGCATGTGGACACTCAGCTGACAAATGGAAATGTTTCCTAACATTTCTTTTAAAAAGACCCACTCAATTAGCAGCAATTTTCAGTTCAGCCACAGTTAAGAAGCCACTTCTTTGGTTACAAGTGGTAACCCATAGTAGGTGAATTGTCTGGAGCTGCTTTGCCTGTACCGACCTTCTGGCCCCTAATTAGACAGTGGGATCCTATTCCCACCCCAGCAAGGCACCTCTCCCACAAGCAGTGCCTCCAGGTGGAGGGCACAGCCTGGTGATAGACAGGGAATGCATGAATTCAGCACGGCAGCACTGAGGAATTAAGGAGCCTGGGTGCAGGAGCTCATGCAACTCTACAGCAGATACAGTGTGCAACTGGAGATGGGTCATTTGTCTGAATTACATCCACTTGTCCTTGCCTATGAAATGAGAACTACCCTGCTTGGCCAGGGTGATAAGGGTTTTACTCCTGCTAGCAAAGCATTGGTTGCAAATACTGTCTCAGTTCCCTGACATTGCTTGACAGCATGATTCTTTTGAACTCCCGATTTTCCCATGAACACACACATCCTTTTCCTTGGGATTACTGGATTTCTCCTTCCAACCACATCCTAACCCTGAAAACAGACACAGGCCAGTCTAATTTAAAACTTCTGAAGTCAGTGGAGCATCTTAGCATGGATCCAGCTTTTAATTAAGCAGCATCTTATCTCTCCCACCCTCAGCTACCCTCCCTCCTGCTGCACTTCTCCCGCTGCATCTCAACAAGGCAGAGGTGAAGCAATTCACCAGCTAAACGATGGCATCAGCATTTGTCCCTCACACTGAGGGGACAAATGACGTCACATTCTCAGTCTGACCTTCTCAAACTACTTACTGTACTCAGATAAATAGAACAGCATTTCCTTCT
>VXAV01007752.1:433376-457877 GCA_013399715.1 Alectura lathami | reverse complement strand
GGGGGGGGTGGAATTAATGTAGGCAGGGCCTGCCTGACAGACAGAAACAAGAAGTGGTATTTTTTAATATAGATTTTCCAGTCTGGGGCAAATTCATTTACAGAAGTAGACACAGCAACTGTGCAGCCTCTCATTAGCAATGCAACCAAGCTCCGATCGGCTGCCGGTTCTGCTGTGAAAGCTCTTGTTATCAGATAGCTTCATTTTTCCTCTCTGCACCATCATCAGCTTTCAGTTTCCTCCTTTTTACATCTCTGCCATGTTTCCGATTTCCAGTCAATACTGCCTTAGCAAGCACACGTTATTGGATTATACATATCCTCTATACAAGAGGCATGGGAGGTTTTTTCTGATGTAGAGAATGATGTTTTGACAAGAGCATCTGCAGAGGCATTATAGCATTTCTTAGAATTGCCATTTGAGAATAATTTTCTCCTAGTACAAAGAGCTGGGAGGAGGCAAGAAAAACAACTGCAGCACCGTTGATTGTGGGCATAATCTGCAGGCTGATGTCAGATCTGCTCATGCTGACCTAGACATCCCAATGGACTTTCTAATTCATGCTGCAGATACTGCAGAGATATGGGTGGGGTCTTCTATATGGGGAAAAAAAAAAAATCTTCTGGAGATGAAGAGATTTAAAGATATAACCACACAGCCCCAGTCAGAGAGCTCATGGGTCTGCTGTGCCCCAGGGAATGCTACTTAAATTAGAACTGCCTGATGCAGATTAGTTTTTAAAATCATTCTAGGGAGATTTTTTATTCTCATTTCATATGGTTTGAATTTAATTGGCAGCATTTAGCAAACAAAAAGAACAGAGCATGCCAGCATGATACAGCAACTCAATACATGTGCCTACATTTCATTTGTACAAAGCAGAATCTAAACTTGCACAGAGTGCTTTCAAGTATTAATGTATTTTTCATTTGTTTGATTGTTTTTCTTTGTTTAAAAGAAATGAGGGTTATAGAATCATGCTGTGTGAGCACAGACTTATTAGGTAAAGCTGGCAGGTCAGCCTGTCAGAGACTAAGGTATGTGGTCTCCAAAATATCCTCGCCCAGGATTGGCAAATCAGCAGAATGATTAATGTTCAGTTTTACTTGCATGCTTGGCTGAAATCTGTGTTCTGGGATATGGAAATGGATGGAGCATTCAGAGCCTTGGGTGCAGAGTCCAGTTCCTTCCCCCTTTTATAAGCATCACTCTGCCATCTCACCTGGATTCTCAGTGGTCTCAACTGCTCAAACTCCTCAAAACCCAGACTGCCTAGGTCAGATCTCATTAGTGCCCTTAAGCAGTTCACCAGTTGGCAGATTTGGCACAGGTGACCAACCAATTTAGCCTCACAAAATTCCAGCTTCTCAAAACTAAAGTCAATGTATGTGCAGCTTGCAGTTCTTGTTTTGCCAGTATTATTTGCTGGCCTTAACAGTACTCGCCTATCATCCCCTGCAAACTTGCCTCCCTTCTATACAGACAGCATATTTGTCTGCATTCTTATCCTCATTTTCCTGGGCTAAGGAAGTAGAAATTTCACCAGCACAGCTTAAGATTTAAGCTTTCCCACAGAGCACCATCTCTGTTCCCTGGTTTACATCATTGCCCCTCTCTAAACCTTCTGCATTCGGTCTGTAGAGTGAAACAAAAGCAGCACACCACAAATAGCAGTGACCGCGAGACACAACACAGAATTTGTCAGCACAAAGTGCCATTGTTTTCAGGAGGCACTGAATGTAGTTCTTCCAGCCCTCCAGGAACTCAGCTGCAGGGCACAAGGGCATTGCCAGTAAAGGTACAACGAGCAGGTAAACAGCTCTCTCTCCTTGTTTGGGCTGGTGTTCCTGTTCAGACTGTGCATCTCCTTTTACACCTGAACCAGGACCACACCCCCGAGCCAGCACTGATTTGCACCAATGCAAGGCATAATGCTGCCTGCAGAACAGCAGCAGACACTGAGCTCAGTTCTCATTTCAAACTGAATGCCACTTGCTGACACTTCAGGACTGATCCAAGCCCATGAGAATTGCTTGGCAGGACTGTGCAGTGTTAATAACTGTGCAGAGCTAATTATAATAACTAATGGACTGACACCATATTGCCTTTTTGTTCCGAGTAAATTCTACCATTGCTTTGTTTTTAGCACATATAAAGCCACACTGCATTGTTTTTTGAAAACAAAGCGCAAGCAAAGAAACAAATCCACACTGAGGTAAGAGGAAAAAAAAAAATACCAGACAACATTCCTTTACAGCAACAAGTAGCTTTACAAACTCCAGCAATGCAGGAGCACTGCTATTCAGTATAGACTATTGTGACAGACCTGCTGGAGCAATGCAGCAGGTGCAGAGAGCATGGTCAGAATAAACCCAACAGGTCCCCATCCTGTTCACTTTCTCAGCCTCAGATGGAACATTTTGGAAAGCAGAGCTGTAATGATGATTGCCATTAATGCAGCTGAAACGATTGCTCACTGCCTCTAGGACTGAACCGGGTTATTTCTGATGTCTTGATTTCTGGAGCCTTAGGGAGTTAAGGTTTTTTCCTTTATACCTAAATAATTGTAATTAAAATCTCCCTCATCTTTATTTTAATGTAGCTGATCACTGACTACTAGGTAAGAAAAAAAAATGGGCAGACTGATGGGAAAAATGCAAACTTTTTTTTCAAAGTGAAGCTAAGTCTTTTTTTTTTTTTTTCCCTCCAAGAAGAATAATCTTTTTATCAACTGCGATGTTCCCACCATCCCCATACTCTAATCTGGCCTTGCCTTATGCAGAGGACTTCTGGGTTTCACTGCCCTCAAGCAGAGGGCTCTCATACCTGCAGCATTAATTTCTCCTAAAGCAGCCAACATAATTCTTGTGCTAACATCACCAGCTGCCTCTCATCTTTGTGTTTCCCACCCTAGATTGCTTTTTCTGGTCCTAGGCTTCAGATGCATGAAAAATTTAGGGCTCCTCTTGGCAGATGCATCATCCCTTCTGCTGGATAATAATGTAAATGCTACGAAGCAGGAGACTGCAAATGCATTAGACCAAAACTGGTCAGAGCACAAACTAAATTATGCACGACCTCAGACAGGTCCCTACGCACTCCGGACAGGCCAAGTGCCAAATCTCAAGGACACAGCTTGGGACCACTGCTGAGTCTCTGGGAGTTTGTACAATGATCTCAGAGGGAGAATAAAGAATGAAAGCTGATGTAATGAGGAGGAAGGTGACTTACTCAAGTGGTAGAGTTGCAAACAAACACAAGATTCCCTTACTTCTAAGGTCAGTGCTCTAGCCATCCAGTTACACTGTCTATGACTCTTTACTCATACACCCAAATTAGCTGAATGCCATGGGGTGCAACAAGGGCTACATTTCTTCACAATAATTGCATCTCATAAATAGGTACCCTAAAGAAACCCATGGCAGACTGCCTCCATCAGTCTCACCACAAAGAAAAATAAGGTTCAAGATCATCTCCCTAGGAATCTTCCCATGTACAGTCTCTTGGTTTTGGCAGCTCTCATCCAGGACAGCATTACATCATCTGGCTAGATCCTTTAGCCATCAACATGGGAGCAAGCATCCCATAAACTTCAAAGTCTGCAATGCCTCTTAACAATGCTTCTGAATATGCAGTCTGTTCCCTCAGACTAGAATTAATAGCCTTATTGGCAGGATGACTCAGGGAGCTGTAGTTAGGCATGTCTCGTCTCCCTGCATTTGCAATGAGATTTCCCTGATTTATTTTATCTGCAGTAATTAAAGCAGCCTTTCCTCCACCACCACTACACTGGGAAGATTTAAAAATAACACAAGGCACAGCAGTAGGCTAGAAGAACAAGTCAGCAAGAAAAATCACTCAGGGCAGTTAGAGTTCTTGATGCTTCAGAGCCCTCCTTGACTATGACACAGCAGAGCCCATGGCACGGGGGTGACGCCAGCAAGGACCCAGTCCTGCAAGAGGAACCAGCACTGCTTTCATTTTGGGGCAGCCGCCATCGGCACCCTGTTAGACCTGGCTGCAGTGCCTTGCAGTACTGCAGAACAAGCCCTTTGTGCACAGCAGAAATTTGTACCTATGAGGGTTTTGTCCTTGTAGAAGAGGCACTCCCTGAGGCAGCTTGATGCTGGGAAGCTGGAGCTGCTGCTGCAGCAGCTACTGATTTGCTGTGCCTTGGGAAAAATCCCTTTCTCTTCTTTGCAGCCCTGTTTGGACCATGAAGCACAGCACCAGCACAGCCAAGCTGCCTCCCTGCAGACACCCACTCACAACAGGGCTGCTGAGGTGTAGCCCCCACTGCCAGGGGCCCAGCAGGGAGCTCTGCAGCCAAAACCTGCTCCAGGCCAGCCCTTGCCCCAGCCCAGATGCGTGCACCCAGCTCTCCTGCAGGCTTTGGAGAAGGAACAAGGTGAGGTCAAGCCCTGAAAGATCCCCAGGTAGAGAGCATTGCAGCTCTCCTGACTTCTACATTGCACTTAATCCCAGCAGTGATTTTAACCCTTTGCACATGCTTTCTGCACCAGAGCCATATGCAATTTGGTGATGGGCTTACAGCCCTAAGGCTAGAAATTAGGGATGTATTTTACACATCTGTCAAGGATTAAAAGCCTTGACAAATCTCTGCAGGGCTTTCTACAGGAAGAACTGGATGGTTTGTACCTATTTCACCTTGGAGAAAGGTTTGGGATCCGTTTCTCAGCCTTCCCCCCACCTAGTTCCTGCTTTCTACTACTTTCTTCATTCTAACAAAAAAAAAAAACACTATTTCAGGCACTTACCAACTCAGCTAATTATGAGAAAGAACCACACTGCAATCTCTTGTGCTAATGAAGGATTTTGCAATTTTCTGGAGCTCTGCTGTGAACACTGCAGTATCTACTCCCTGTTTTTCTCTACCCTAGCACTAAAAACGTGTTCCTGGATACATACCCAATGAAACACACACTTGCTTAATGCTGCTGGTCCAGGTTAGGCGGGCTGTGATAGAAGTATAAGCACCAGGACCTAAGCAGTAAGTAAAAGTGAAACACCACAGACTCGCAGATAACATTGCTTCTCACACTCTGCTCTGCCTGACTGCTGCTTCATGTGCAGGAATAAGCCACATTCAATCCTCCAAGGGAAAACAGCACTTACAGTGCTTGCCTTGATTTTCATACTGACTTCAGATACATCCAAAGTGCCTCGAGAAAATAAGTGATTTATGAGTCTCATTACCAACGCCTCCATTCTGTGGAACAGATTCTTCTCAGCTCGTGCTGTCATTTCCACCAAAGCAATGTGCCGTGGCACTAATTTAGTTCCCATTTACTCCCTCTATACACAGGGTGAGCAGCTCTGTAAAGAGGAAGAACAGCAGTGGTACCTCCAGACTTGATCAGCTCCTGATTTTTAACAACTTTTTGGCTCACCATGTCCCCTTGGGAAATGTGTGCGCTGTTTACGTGACAGATGCGACTGAAAGCCTGCATGCAGCAAATCAGAGGAAAAGAGAATTTCACACATTTTCAGCTTGTACTGACTCAGCAACCAAGCAGTCTTTGCTCCATTTGTTGTGCACAAAGCTGAAGTAGCTAATACAGCACTAAACCTTGTACATGAGCCATCAGTTTTCTTGCTTCAAGGCAGAGCTGCCAGGAAGGAAGCGCCCACCTTAATAAAATTACATACAAAATTACATTCAGGGCCTGAAGGCCTGTTTGTCCACAAAACAGAAACAGATCAGATGCACAAGTGGAGTTTGGCCCTGGACTGATGATTCCTCTGCAGCCTAAAAGGTTATTTCTGCCTGTGCATGGAGCCGTGTCAGAACTGAAATCCCATGCTTTTATTCTAGACATCAAGCTGCATTTATACAGGAGAAAATAATTGGGAACTAATATAGGGACTGGATAATAAACAGCTGAGTTAAATTACTTCAATAGAAGTGTTTGTAACAGAGAGCTGTGTTGTATTTCATTAGTCATCAACTAAATACAGATTAAAGTAGTGACAAACTACAATGTGCTCGATATGTCATCAAGCAAACTCAGAGGCTGCTACAGGATTATTATTATCCATTCATTACCTTAATTAGCTTGACACATACAACTCAGTATCTGTGTGTACATCACAACCATGAAAGATAAGTGCTTGTTTTATCTTCTCTTTTGCTCTGCAGGTATCTTTGCATGTTAATTTATAGATTTAAAAGATGATTATGATGCAAGAAAGCATTTTGTTCAGAAAACTGTTCAGTTTACAGTATCTTCTCAGAAGACACGATCTTTCAGAGACACCAATTTAGGTACAATGCTTTCTGCTCACTTGCAGATTCTGTTACAAAGTCTATCACACCAGCAGAGCCCAGAAAACACTAAGAATTTAGTCAGAAAACCCAGAACCACAAGAAGCAAACCCTGCAGTGACAGCGGGGGGAGCAGGGGAGGCAGGCGCCTGAAAACTCAGACAGTGTTCTCAGCAAAAGAACTTGAGCAAGCCTGGTTCACCTCTGGTTTGATACTTCCCATCACTAAGTGACAATCTGCTGGTGGAAGCTGATCGAAGTCCCCCGTGCTCGGTGGAGCTGCGCTGGCTGACGCCAGCCAAGGAAGCGCTCGTCTATATTTAGCCACAAGATGTGAGAGCAGGAGGTAAGGCAGCTCTGAGATTTACGCTCAGCCATCCACAAAGTATCATACAATTTTTATAGCATCGATCCAAGCCTGAGTCCCCGTTAGTACCCTTCCCCTGAGCTTACTAAATTCTTTCAGGTTTTACAGTGTTTTTAATTTATACACTGCCAAAGCACCGATGCTTTCCATGAAAGCTCTATCACATGAACAAACATCTCCTGAGATCACTAATGATGAAGTGAAGCATTGCCCCAAACTCAAGGGAACAACAGCCCCAAGCCTTATTTCAAACTCCCATTACAAGCCTTCAGTTAGTTTCCTGGAATCATTTGCTTCTTCCCAATACACAAGAGCTGGAGTTAGCCCACTTGCTAAAAAATATATTTTGTAGCTTATGCAAATCTGAAACCTCTGATGGCAGCATTTACCTGTGTGCAGTGGAGATGGATGTGATGAACTGACCCACTGAAATGCGGGGCAGACACCAGGCTGCCCAAGGGTGCTCCTTAACTCAAAGAAATTATGGGGCCAATTCCTGAGACCTAGGGATACCTTAGTCCCAACGATTTGAAAGTATTTTGGAGGCACTCTGCACTATTTTAAAGTGGCTTAAGGCTGATGGCAACCCACTGCTGGTGACGTGGAGTTCACACAGCAATGTTTTGTGTAAGAATTAAGCACTAGACAAAAGCTAATGGTTAGGATCTTGCCTACATTAATTAATCCAAAGGCACAGGTACACTGACTTTAGCAGGACAACGCCAATTAACTGTAGTTGACGGTCTGGCACCCACATGCTGGGTTCCAAGCAAATGAAAAATAGGAATGTAGGATGTCTGATCTGATTTGAACACACACATTCTGGATTAAGACTCTAGACATGTAAAATGGAGGTTTGTGGGACAAAGCGACCTTCAAGTCACTGCAAGGTGAGATCTGTGCCTCAAGTTTAGGCTCGTGCATTTGAGAAATGGCCTTGTTTATATCTCAGACTATCATAAATCAGAGGATAAAGACATCCCCAGCATATTTTTCTCCTCACAGCCAAATGAAGTTAAACCTAAAAGTCATTAATTTACAGCGTATGCTTATCTATTTATTTTAACAATTACACCCGGGATTATAGCACAACAAATCTAGTGCATTATTAAAGCCCACAGGTTTGCAATTTCCTGAAGTAAATATCATACTAATGCTTCTTGCAGGGGCATTCATTTGGGTTGTCAGTAGACACTAAAAGGAACTTTGTGTATTGGAATCTTTTGCAAAAGCTGATGAGGGAGGAAGCACAAGAAAACACAGGAGACAGATCTCTGGCAGCGCTGCTGGATAGGATGCATCATGGCTTCCAGTAAACAAACCAGTAAGTATTCCTTATTTGTCTGAAAATACACACTTCAGGGTGCAAATCTACCCTCAGTCATTCTGCCTATCTACAGATACCTGGTCATCTTTTTTGAGAGGTGAATATCAGATCACCTAGGAGAAAGTTGAGGTGAAAGCTGTTATTTCTGTATCAGAAATACGAAATTATCACCTAAACCCCTCAGCCAATATGTAAAATCTAATTTCATAGAACACCAGACATGCACAAGAGAAGAGGCAAGGGGATGCCTTAGGTGCTTAATTCCAAAAAGAGTCAGGATGAAGTAGAGGTATGCTTAGAATACAGAATGGAAAAATGGAACAAGGTACTGTTTTTCTAAGAAAAATATTGAAATTCCCTTAGATTACCCTGAAAAAGCTTAGGGTAATGATTTACATTCTAGACAAGCCCAAGGCAAAAGAAAGTACAAGGTCACACTCGCACCAACATCCAGTGTTTACCTCTACCCTGCATAGTACATTTCAGATATGATCCTGGACCATAAGCAAGCCACATGTAGTGTGGCTGACCACAAGTTTTAATGGATTTTCTCATCTATTCTGGATATTATGGAATGGATATTCTCGTCTATAGCTTCACATCTATTTTGCCCCTCTTCTGTGGGATGTGTACATCAGCTTAACAGGTAATCTTAAGCTTTTCTTTAACATGATACGACCTAAAGGCCACCACCTTACTGTGAATTGGTAGCACACATCACATTGCATGAGCCACCCAGTGAGAACCCTTACAGCAGCACGTGTGAACCAAGCCCTGCGTGTTCCTTTGTTTCAGAGCGTCCCTAGGAATCTACAATTTCAATTCCCTAATGTAACTGCCTGTCACATTTTACCAGTACATTTGATTGATTACATTTGCTGCATTTTAATGAGCTCTCAGATGTGATAAAGGGATGTAAAAAGCATAACTAAACATTTGTAATTCATGCACAGCACACACACTATGCACAGAGCTGTGCAGGTTTCTAAATACAGACACAAAACCCAACACCTAGATTCACAACATATGCAATCCTTCACAGCTGAGCACAGTAAGAAAGCTGCAGTTACTTCCTCTTGGAAGCCTGGAGGAGTAGGATCTCCCTCAGTATAGGGATTGCTGTCTGATAATGCTTTCTTGCTATACAAGGTGAGCAAGAAAGAGGTTTCCTGTGGCTTCCTCCAATTTTAAATCTAAGCCCACCCATGACTATTAGAACTTTTATCAGCAAACATACAGACCCACAAATGGCAAAAAGATGCATTATTTTTAAGTGAAACTCTCAAAGGGTTAAACAATGGGTTTTGACAGATATCTATAGCTTTAGTAAGCAAAAAATATCACAAATTGGTTAATTTATGGCAGCACATGCAACTTTTCCTTTATGCTAATTTAATCAATGCAGAAACCTTGTTTGAAATTTTTTCTCCCCACAAATGATCAGATCATCAGCAAAATGCCCAGCCACCTGACACTTTATCAAAAGGAAATGGCTACAAGTAAAACAAATTATTAAGTGACAAATCCTTCTGGTGCTAGATCTAAATGAGAATGATTGAATACATGTGGGCATAGAGGGCAACTGCTAGAATGAGATAATTAGGTATTGCTGCACTCAGGTCTGAGGGGAATCCATTTTCTTTCTCCACTGAATAGCTGCTTCTGTTGCTGATCAAATTAGTAAATTCCATTAAATATTCCCAACCCCTGTTGAGCTAGTAATGATGACACTTGTCAAAGGCAGCCCAGCTTCACCACGACAGCCAGGACTGGTCAGATGAGCACCAGCTAACCTGCTTTTCTGCAAATGTCCCCATTTATCCATTTACCCCCTCCCCTGGTGTCCTGCATCTGCTTTGTCTCAAAGCTATAGGCAATGACACATGGCCCCACCCTGCTTCTTCTTCCCCAGCAGAGACAACTGCACAGGGAAAAAAGAAATCAGAAATGAATCTTTAGGATATCAACCATGACATGTTCACTCCTTATGTCTCTCCTCTCAGCAAACGGAAATTACTTCCCTCCCCAGTGAAATCAAGCCAGCTTCTCCACATCTACTGCAGGATAAGCCTCTAACAGAATAGCTGACATTACAGATTTACCCCACATAACCCACACATGCACACAAACCCAAAGCCCCTGTGGTCTGCTAAGATAATGCATTAGTGTGTGGGAGCCTCGTTAGAAGCCTGCAGCAGGCACACACGCCCCTATCAATTATACATCCCTGGTGCTGAGCAGGCACCAAATGCAGAGGTTTGAGTGTCGGCACTGAGCATCTGCACGCAGATTTGATCTCTACAGGGGAGAGAAGCCCACAGCACCACTTTCTACCTGAGCAGTTTTACTTCACCTAAATACAAACATGCCCTGATGCTGTAAAACATAAATGTTTTACTGCATAAATGAGTCCGAGCTCTAGGAAGAGGCAGTCACGCAACATGCCAGAGCCACTTAATCCAGACAGGCCTGCTTTTACCCTAGGAAACCCTGCTTGCTTTCTAAGTGTCAAAGTTTGCTTTTTCAATGCATTCGCATATTTTCTCAAATTTGGCTTCTGTAACCCAAGCTCTTAAGTTAAGCAAACCTTAAGGAATAAGTCCCACCAGGATGTGTTGCTCTACACATGCAGCCCTCATTGCCATCAGGCTGGGATACCTGAGAGCAATGAAGGAATTATGAGTTTAGGAAAGAGCTACTTGCACTCCACAGATGAGGAACTGGCACAAGAAGATAATGTGGGAAAAGCTAAGGCCCAGAATGAGCCATCAAAGTCATCAATGAGTCAGCAGAGCCAAGAACAGGCTTGGCAAGAAGAACCAGATCTATACAAGGAGGAGACCTTCCAAGTTAAATTTCCATTTGTGTTATTAATAAAAAACCTCTTAGCCAACTACTAGGAGAAAAAATTGATTCCATCCTCTAGCAGCGTAAAATCTAATCAAGTTACACAAGGTGACATCTCCAAAAGCCAAGCATTTGATTATGAGGATGGGTGTTTAATTAAAATGGCCACATGCTGCATCTGTAGCACTGCAGCTCAAGGGAGTTCAGGTGTGTGGCCAAAATAACCTTGGCTGACATTTCTTTTAGGATGAGCCCAAACCCACTCCATGGTGGAAATAATGTGAAAGGACAGCATGTTTAATCAATTCTTTACTTGGTTTCCACTTGTAAAACCTTGGAAATGTCCTCTCGTAATGCAACTGGGAATGTTTTAAGTCTTTTGTTGTTTGGTATGATTTTAGTTTGCTGTTTGCTATGGTTTTCATTTTTCTTCACCTGGTAGCATTGTGGACTGTACTATGGCACAGTAATCAAAACAACCAGATGTCCTGTGCTTAAAATACTGCACACTGAGCAAGTGTAAAATCCCTGCACACTGAGCAAGTGTTTCAGCTTCCAGCACCCCTTCCCAATGTGCCATCCCTGTCTGACACAGAATCTGAGTCCTGTGCTGTGTTGTTACACTAATGGTTGCAATCCCAGCCTGCATGAGTGTTCTGAGAAGGTCTGGGTCCCATAGAGATGTATCAAAATCCCTATTAATCTCTCTCCAGGTAACATCATGCTGTAGAAAGCTCAATGAAGCTCATTCAACCCACGTGCACTGCTGATGAAATTCACCAAGAAAACTACAAACCTCAAAATCCATCCCTCTCCCCTTCCCACATTCTTCACAGTTCTTGCTCTCACCTCTGCTGATCACAAAGGCTATTTCACTGCCCTTCAGAATAATCCAGTGTAGCACTAGGATACAGCAAAGGACAGGAGGCATCTCGCAAGGGCTGCAGCAGCATTAGGGCAAGGCTTGCTCAGGTCTGCCTGCTGCGAGTTGGTATCCAGTCCCTCAGGACAAGACATCAAAGGCAGCCAAATGTGGCCCCAGCCATATCCCTATCAGCTACAGCGAGTCATATGCTTTAATCAGACTTCCCAAAAGATTACTTTTCTATTGGAAAACTGCAAATCTTTTGATCAAAGAAAGCAATAAGTCCTAAGGAAAAACCTAGAAGCTTGCTTAGCTATACATCATCTCTGACATTTTGACCTAAGTAAGACATGCCCTGCAGAGTTAATGAGGATATAATTGTATCATGTGCAGAGGCACAAAGGCAAGCCTTTCAGAGAGGCAGAAATGACTGTCCCCAGGCTGGGCTGATGCTAATGCAGGAAGCCTTCCTCATCGCCTGCATTAGTTCAGGCGATCAGAGTTTCTCCGAGGATCCCTCAAAAGCTGAAACTAGAGGCTAAATTACCCCTGGAACTGAATCACCAGAGCAGCTTTCAATTAGCAACGACTGTTAATCAGGGTAGCTGAATGCATCCTTCATCCTCCTTCACAGGGCAGCTGGACCCTTTAGTGAGGGTCAAGGCAAGGCCTTTCTGGCTGCAGCACTTCTTAAGGCAACAACTCAGTTCGGATGCTGAGTTGTCACACCAGCATCTATGAGGAAGAGCAAGCTCCCAGCTTCACCACGCACTCTCCATGGTGTCAAGCAAGCACAAGCACCGTAAAATGGAAATGATCCTGCCTCTCTAAGCAGGCTAGGGCCATCTTCGCATCCAAGGTGAGGCAGGAGTGGTTATAGGGAGAAACGGAGAAACAAAGACTATGTGTTTTCTTATTACAGAAAGAAAGAAAAGATCTTTTCAAACCATTCCCATTCTGAAATGTCCTGTTCATTATCACAGCAATGCTCTTACATGCTATAAAAGAAAGATTTTAAAAAGACACATTTTGGAAAATGACGACTAAAGTAACTTCTGATACAAGAACACTTTGAAATGAAACTTCCCAACTCTAGCTGAAGCTTTCAAGTTCCAAAGTTACAGAACTGACAAGCACCAAGCAAGAGTGTGGGAAGTGTAGCAATGGACTCCCAGAGCACTCCTACTGCCTGCTTCATGATCTCAGTGGAAGGTCTTGCTCCAGAAATTCAGGAGTTGGTACTCAGAGTACTTTCACACAAATGTTTCGCAGGATTAAATGATGAGATTAATGTGAACATCTTTGTTTAGGGAAACGTAACCCACAACATTCACTGAAAAAAGCAGCCACAGCATTTTTTGCAGCCATGCAAAGTAAAATGAAATTAGAAAATAATTGGCTTTAGTTCAAAATTAATGATTGTTTGAACACATAAATACAGTGTATAATCAAATCCAAAATGACATTATTTAGCATTACAAGTAACTACAGAAATGTGGTAAAGCAGTAATCGTTTGCCATAGCCTGACAGACTATGAAGCAGATCAAGCTTTTGTGTACAGCAGAGTGTTTCTCATTTTTAAGATGATAGGTGGAATTGCTCAAGATTCACCACGTGCACTCAGGAGACTATAAATGTTTTGAAAACAAACATTCTGTAAACAGAATTTTCCTTCATTACAACTCCTGATCATGCCACTGCTTTAACTGAAAAGGAAAGCCCCTAGGAACAAAAGGACATGAAGATTGTTTTGTTCTCACCCTGCTTTATTCTCCTTGCCCATTTTTCACATTACTCAGCATACCACAGGGACCTGCCTTGGACTTGCTTCACAGTCTAAGCCTTCCCTGGCAAACAGCTGGTTCCATGGCTGAAGCAGAACTGGAACAAGGCCTTCCAAATGGACAGGAGTGAAGGGGCTGCTGGGGTGTTGGGTAGGTCTGCCTCCTCTGGACGACAGCAGGGAACCAGGGCACACATTGCGTCTGGTGGTACAAACAGGGCTGTGGGCTGACCCCTTGTCAGCCAGGCTGGCAGAAAAAACACAGTGCATCCTAGGAAAGCTGCAGGACAAGCATCAGCCCTTTACTTCTGTTATCATCACATTTTTGTATCAGAGATGAAAACACAGCCTTAGTTTAAGTGCGTCCAAGATTTTCTTCTGAATTAAGACTTTGAGGAGTGGTCTGTCCTTGCTCACTCTTGTTTCACAGGAAAGAAGATTACAACACAATGCCATGCAACTCCAAATATGAAGTGAAATGCATCATGTATAAAATCTGAAAAACTAATCTCTCAATTACTAATGTGTCTTTATTGGTTAACAATGGCAAGATTTCTTCTGGATAGACAATTCATACTGCCAAGTACACATTAAGGCAGTGAGGAGAGCAAAATGCCACATCATCACTTCTCAGTCACGCACAGAAAGGTGGAATTGGAGCATAAACCTGGATGGTGATATACCCACCACGTTCCACCCCATATATTCTGAACTTCAAGACCCCCATTCCCTCTCAACCTTCGTTACCAAATCTCTCTCTAGGGACATCGCCTGTGACATTAAGCTTCACAAGCTCTGTTATCCAAAGGTCAGCAAATCCTAACTGCTACTGCCTCATACATCAGTACACTGTAGATTCTAATTATTATTTTGGGAGAGTGCTACTTCTGTTTTTTAGATGATGCAGTGAGATAAATCAGTGTAGCATGTCTCCAAAGTGAAAAACACTGAAGTTCAGCTGTTTTTGCTAAGCCTGCTTTAATACTTTTAAGTGACTCATCCCTACCAGGAGCATCCATGGGTCTCATCTTCTTAAATCACTCAGGTGTTTTCAAATACTCTTCAACAGAAAGTAGGAGTCAGTTGTCTGCACTGTCTCCTTTTCTTCTGCAGGGTTCCACCATGATCATGGGCACAAGAGGACATCTACATGCAGGACTTTGTTACAGCTGAGATGTCTGGTATTTTGTGCTTCCAAATCAGGGTGTAGGAGCTGCCAGGACCCACCTTCCCCCTAACCCAAGGTGAACTTCCCAACCAAAACCCACACTGGCAGAGGGAGGAGGTAATTCCTTCAGTACTGAACAAGCACAGAGCCAATCCCAGGAGAGCAAGTGGCAGCACTAGGGAACAAAACATCTATTTGGAGAAAAGATGCAAAATTTAGCATGCAATGCACGAGCAAGCTGTGATTTTTCAGAACTCTATCCAATTCAACTTTCTCTAGCTCAGTCCAGTTATCCACAAGAAGTAAATTGTGTTTTAACATCCTAATTGTAATGAATGGAGAAGTCACACAATTCATTTGAGACTGCAGAGCCAGCCTACCATGGAATGCGCTATACAACCATTTGCATCCCAGAACAATATTTAGTTAGAAGAGCTCAGTCTAATGCATGATTAATGTGCATCCCCCCTGCCTCTCAGCTGTGTTGGGATAGAAGAACAATTTATAGGTGGTATAACAAATCACCTCTTAAGGACACAGCAACACATTGTGCTTCATAATATACCGTAGGGTGACTCTGCTTTTCTTAATGAATTCTTCTGCAACTTTGGCTCCTCATGCATTTTTAAAAGCTTCTGTGTTTCTCCTTCTGTGCTCCACATGTCTCCAAAATTACTTTCCAAATGCAATTAACAAGTGCATTAATTGTTATCATGACTTCAGATATTTTTTGGCATATATGCTCAGCCATACAGAACACAAAAATTGTTCCTCATGTCCCCTAAATGATGACCTCCAGTTTCTTTGCAATATTTCCACTTCTGAGCATCATTAAAGATGAGCTGCTTCATTTGCAGCAGGTATACACTGGTGCTCTTCTGCAGCATGGCAGAGCTCTGGTTGCTTCTGCCAGCTAAAGCTTGACCCCTGAAACATATTAAAGAAAAACAGGAGGTTTCCACACACAGAGTCCCAGCTTCATCTGTTGTGTACCAGCAGCTACAAAGAAAGCCACTGCAGCTTGGCAAATGAGAGCCGAATTTTAGTCAGAATATTTTCCCTTTTGACCCAGAAACAGGAAGCACATCCTCTTCTCTACTCCCCTTAGTGGCACTAAATCAAATCTTCAGTCTGCTCTGTGGCAAAGCATGCTGAAATCCTGCTTTTAGGAGAGTGGATGGATGCAGGGACATGAAGACAGCTTTACATTTTATCTCATTCTACAATGTGAAGTGCAAGAAATGGAAGAGATTCAAGGCATGACACAGTTGTATTATGCTGACCACTGCAGGATAAACAAAGGAAGCAAGAAACACCAGCCTCTTTTCTCTAAGCCAACATCAGCCCATGCTGAAGAAACTTATTGTGAGATTATTCATAGTCTCAGGGATGTTTAATTTCTTCCTCTAACTTACTGTACAAGCTACAGAAACAGAAGCATGTAAGAAAGATGTTTAAGTACCATATCTGGTGTTATTCTGACCTGAGACAAGGCCAATTTTCTTGCTACATCCATGGCCACCTCCTCTGGGGATAAGAGGGATATTTTCCAACAGGCTTTAAAAGGTGGGAAATACTTCTGCAAAAGACAGCCCAGGCCCTGAGGTTTAACAACTACAGTCTGTAGTGGAAAAATATTGTTTGGAAATAGTGCCTATTCGCTCACCTGACTTTAGATTCTTTCCCACTCTGAGTAGCTTACAGTATTGCAGAGGAAAATCTGGCCTGCTTAACTTGTGCCTATGCTTCAGCTCTTTGGGATTCAGTGGGTTGTAAAGTCGTGCACAGCTTTGTTCAATTCAGCCAGCTCTCAAAAGCTGGATGATTTCCCTGTGCAGCTACTGTTGGGAGAGTGACTCATGCAAGAAGAGAGTTCATTTTCCCCATGTCTACACTCTTTTCCCTGCTTTCATTTTTTTCCCCTGGGTTGACACAAAAGGTTTTGTTTTTTAATTCAGAAAAAGAGAGTTTACTTCTGTCTTGCAAAATCCTGGAGCTCTGATGTATTTCGCTTTGATTTTTTTTTCCCCTTTGCCAGAAGAAAGAGGACAATATTCAAGATTAAGTTACATCCCTTGCTACTTACATACTCAAGGCTTAAATTCACATCATCGATCTACAGCCATACTTAAACTTTCCTGAAGGCTTTGCAAAGAACTGGACAAACAATGTGTTGCTATACAGCAATACTGAACTACCAGGGAAGAAAAAAAATAAATAAGTGAACAGCTTATTCAAGAGCACAATGCATGTAAAAATTGGTACTCTTGACCCTCAAGATTTATACCAAGGATTCCCTTCCCAGCTGTCATACGTCAGATGTTGCTGGTGCTCAGAACACACAACCAAGGCCAGACCTATCTCCTATGAGTCATCTGCCTGCAAATCTGAATTTCAGCTGCATTTCACCAACTGCAAGTAGTTGAGAAGCTGTCTGCCCTATCAGTGGATAGGCATCCATCTGAAAACACAAAGACATTAAAGTCTTGCCTTTTTCCCTGATTACCAGCCACATGGGAGGGTCAGCAGTGTGTAATCTGTTTATTGATTTACAGGGGTGCGAGGGCAGCTCAGAGGAAGCTGTGAGCCAGCTGTGTGCCCCTCCATTTCTGTGGTGTGCAAGCCTTTATTGGAGAAAATTAAATACAACCCCTGCTGTAATGCAAGGGCTGCTGTGCTTGCACAGCCACTAATTCTTGGCTGGTACCCATGGCTTGGCCTGGCAAAAATAACAGCATGATCTGCTACAATGTCAGCTGAACAGCCAGAGCTCTATAGCTAGGGGCAAGAACAAGTCATATCCTCTGTGATTTGGAAAGAGACAACTTCAAAGATGCGTTCACCAATGGTTACATATTTGATCTTTGGCAGTCTTTTGTCCTTCACAAATCGTAGCTGAGAGGAGTGCAAGAGATAACTACACGCCCTGAAATTGTAAAGACATTGAGCACATGCTTATCTTTAAGCAAACAAGTAGTTCCAGTGAAACAGAGTCATTAAAGTCAAGGACTCTTAATACAGTAGTCTAATTTTCATTACTATCATTCATAATTGCATGCAACATAGTTAAAATTCCAAACAGAACAAGGAGCTGCCTCACAGTGCTGATAAGAACTGTCAGCATCAGTCCCAAGCAGCTAACAATTCTGTATCCATTAACACCCTCGACATACCTAGTGCTCCCATATCCAAACAGCTAAGTGCTTATGAAAATAAATATCATCTTTGGCATCAATCCTGGATGTCAGTCAGAGCCTGTTTAAGCCCATGGGAGAACCCTGTATTTCAGCAAGATTTCATGCAGGAGCACAACTTTCACAATGACTTTGAGAGATCTGCAGCGCCCATAGCTTGTTCAGGCAAGGCAGCATTTTGCCACTGTCGTGTGATGGGTTTCATCTACATGATCACTGTCTTTCCTAAAGATATCATTTTCCTGAGCCCAGTTAAAAATAATATTCCTGAGTGGCATGACATTTAATAAATGTTTAATGAGTTCCCTTCAGCTTTGTATCTTGTGTGAGTGAGCACTTTCTATGGAAGAAGGAAAAAATGCCATGCGAGCAGTCCCACTGCCACAGCTCGGCTCCGTGGTCAGGCAGCCACTGGACTTGCGGTGAGGCTTTGTATTACAGGAGCTGTGGGCACTGTCCGTCACCAGTTACTGATGAACAGCCTGCTGGCAGTGTGACAGCAGATCAGTTAGAGCATCTCTAACTGCCATCTCCATACTGCACATTTTGTGTTTTTGCAGAAGCTGTCCCAAACCTACCTGCTCTCCACCTGCTCGTCAGTTCTCACTGAAAGGCTCTGATGGATGAAATGAGTTCCTTGGCCTCACTCCAGCCTTGAAATGGTAAATGCTTTCATCCACAAAAGCCACTACAATAATTGGCCCCTTTGTGTTGGTTAAGCATGCACAGACCAAGCGAGTCACCTCCTGTTCTCCTCCTAAATGTCGTCCAAGAAAAAAAAAAAAGCTGCTGGGAAGCAGCCCAAGAGCAGCACAGAGGACCTCGCCCCCTGCGCACCCCCAGTCTGACAGAGGTTCTGCCAGCTCAAACCCTTCACCCGCCTTCCCCAGATCTCCCCTTTTGGCCACATCGCCCTTCAGTCACCCCAAACAAGGGGAAACATGGAGCTCTCTCCTTGTCTACACACTGGATTGCAGTGGAACACAACACTCGAGGATATCCTGCATGGAACCGTACCTCAGAACTTATTGAATATCTCAGGGAGAAACGACACTATTTGACAGGAAACATCAACATGTTTTCTTTAAGAACTAGCAGAGGGATTACCATGACAAACTAACAGGAAAACAACAACAACAAAAAAAATCTTCCCTTGAAATATGATTGCATTCTTTGCATTAGAATGAAAGCCTATTTCCGAGCAATGAACTGTCTGCTTTGATATTCCAAGCGTGAAGCAGAAACTGCCTAGTGACAAAAATGATTTAACACAAGGAGCCAATTTATG
The DNA here is from genome assembly GCA_013399715.1 of Alectura lathami. Lineage (NCBI taxonomy): Eukaryota > Metazoa > Chordata > Aves > Galliformes > Megapodiidae > Alectura > Alectura lathami. The sequence goes on along the minus strand of VXAV01007752.1, from coordinate 438,751 downwards.
TCTCTCTTGCTAATAAAGCACACATACAGGAAGCAGAAGTCATGAGGCAAATGTAAACATGTTGAAGAGGCACTAAATAATTTTAAAAGCACTTCAGTCACCTGGTACTGAGAGCAACACTCTGAAAAACTGTCTCATAGCTACCTGGTAGTGCTCTTACACGCTAAGTAGAATGTTGGGAGGTCCTATGTAGGTTTTAGATGAGAGATTTTGCATTTACCATGGTAAAAACATGCAAATGGACGTTTACTGAGTTAGAATGATGCTCTTAGAGCTGGTAAAACTGGGCAGTATCCGAGCTTAACATGCAGTAAATTTAAGACCTGAAGTCTCACTGGCTGTTATCAGTATTTTAAAGAACAGACTGTCAAAGATGCAGAAAGAGTTAATACATCTTCCACTGAAATTCAAAGTCAGTGAGAGACTGAAAAAAAATATTTAAGTTCTTACAGGTACAAACACCTACCAAGGGAAAACAGAGCACCAAAATGCCACCTGAGGTCTTTGACCCAAAAAAAAAAAATCACTTTTGTACCAACATGAGTAAAGTGAATTTACCTTAAAGTGAATTTGAGCTCTAAGAGAAATAACTCATGAAAACTTTATTCCTTGCCTGATGTGAAGGTCTGGCATTGCTGAAGAGAAGAGAACACATGCAGAGAAAGCGAGGGGCAGCCTTATGTTTAAACCTTGCTTTTCATGCTTACCTTGGCTGAGGGGATACCCATCTTAGAACAGAGAGCCTACATGCTGCCAAAGAGGCGCTAAATAAGACCAGAAAAATGGGGCTTAAGTCAACACAGCTATTGAATACTTGTAAGGCATTTAATTGAATCAGGTTTTGCCCAGCAGCCTAGTATTAAATCAACAATAAGACGTTTTCTTTTTATTTCTGAGCATGTAAGAACACAGAGTTAGCCTGTGCTAATCATCTCCCAGCCTACACATGACAGTTTTTACATGATTTCAAGGAATTTATTTTGTTCCAGAAAATAAGCTCATTTGTGATAGCTAAAAGGTATTGTTTTGTCAGCTCTCAAATGCTTGAGAGATTTAACTAGGCAAAATGCCAACTACAGATGCTTCCAGGCAAAGCCATCTATTTAGCACCATGATGTAGAACTTACTGATGCACCTGAACTTTGCTCTATTATTATTATTTTTAAACCAATCAAGTTTGACTCTATGTTCCTCCCCCAGATTAATGGCAGAAAACTGAATTCAGTTCACCCTGTGTAAACTTGGTGTGACAGATTGGAGTACTGGAATGGTGGAGCTGCCGTTCAGAGCTGTAAAGTCACATTTATTTTCAGCTGACTCCAACCTTTCTGCAGCTAAGCCTTCCCTTCCCCTGTTTTTAATATGCAGTGCTGAGCTTATTATCAATAATGCAGAAGGTGCAAGTAAAGCAGAAGCTAGCCAGGACTGGCCCTAAGCTGATATATCAAGCTGCAGATTTTCTACACCTCTGACATCCACGCATCTTCTTGCATGGCCTTTTTACAGCCATTTCATTGTAACAATAGGCCAAGGTACACAAAAAATGTTCTCAAGTGTAATGCAGCACAAAGACTTACTGATATTGGACACAGCATGAGCTAGATTTAGGGTAATTAGTTCTAAGCAGAACAGACAGAAAATGGAGTTTCATTCCAGATAATTTCTAAAGCCAGTTCTTAAAATGATGGAACAACATGGAGCAGCAGTTTGCAATCAAGATCATCTCCCACATAAGAGCTTACATTCAGAAATATCACCACTAAGAGGGCAAGATTCTGCCTGCTAAAGCCATGTGTTCTCAGCCTGTCTGGAGATCAAAACTTCCATTCCATTTCAGGCTGCCCAGGAAGGAAGCTCTGGTCTTTGCTGGAGAATTGGAAGATTCAGAACTCGACATGTGTTTTAGGCCCCTCTTGGAAATTCAATCTGAAGAATGTTAAAGTCTCCTTCAAAACTTTTTTTTTTTTTTGCCAAATCATTCTGCTGTAAGTTTTCCAAATGTTATTTGCTCAGATCCATCCCGCAATAGCTCTTTTGCATTAAATTCACATCCCATCTTGCTTCAGGATAACTTCTTACAACAAGCTGCTGTTACATTTCTTTAGTAAAAAGACACTAGTTAGATTTGAATGTTGCAGATTTTCTTCCTTTCTCACAGCAGCTCCCCCCCTTTATGAATAGCATTCAACATCTACGGGATGTACAAGACTGACAGTGCTGGATGGTGCGTGTACAAAGCAGTTATGCATATTGCAGTAGTCTCCACCCTCTCAACACAGGTTCTCTCCTAACAATGCTTTCATAAAGCTTCAGAAGTTCCACCTTTCTCATCCAAAGGCACTTTAACCTGCATTATGAAAGGGGTGTGCTAGTTGATTTCTAAAGCAAAGTCAGGTTTCCTTTTAAACAGGCAACTGCTTAAATAATGTATGACTTCTTCAAGGGAAAAATAATATTGCTATTAAATGCATTACTTTAAAAAAAAATTGTGTGAATTAAGAAATTCATACACTGCGCCAATTCCACCAACAGAGCAGAATGCTGCAGTCTTCACCCTTCAAATCCATTATTTGATTGCAAAGCCCTTGGCTTGACCATTGCTTTTCTCTGCTTAGCACTGAACACTGAGCTCCTCGGTCCAGTGCTAAGCTCATTGATTACAGACAAATCACTCCCTGCTGCCATGGCACAATGCACCACCACCACACCCCAGGATGCTTGCCCTATGGACTTGAACAGCCACCCTAGGACAGGACAACAGCAGAGGTGAAACTGATTAAAAAAAAAGGAAAAACACCAGGATCCTAAAGATATAGCTATATATATGGTTAGAAAAGCCATGAGATTCATATCAATTGCATGTTTTAGAGCAGACATAAGCTCTGCCTGCCCTAGAAATAGAATAGGTAAGCATCAGGGAGCAGATTTCCCTGAGAGCAAGCCATTGTACAGATATTTCTCAGACTTATTCTGCTTATTGCTGAAGCTGCAGATAGTGACCACAGTCAGAGCAAGAGTATCGGACCAGCTGAAGCACCACTCTGATCAACATAATTCCTACCAGGCTACTAATTTTACCCAAGGTGAGTGCTAACAGCTCCACACAGTATTTTTGGGCATCTTGAAGTGACAGATACTGTGGGTCATCACTTCAGTAATTTAATCAGGAGCACCAGTGAAACAACTGCTTCCAAGAATTAACAGCCATCTGCTGTCTGTCAAGAAACCATCTAAATGGAAAACAGAAATAAGATGAAATACACTCAAAATCCGCCTTAAACTCACTTTCATGTCTTGATGTATTATCTGAATATGTAGTAATTCAGATTTTAAGAAATGTAAGCATAAATGTTAGCATAAAAAATGTAAGCATAGTACCAACTGCCTTGAGTGTATCCTGTGAAATTATACTACCAATGCAAGACGGTGTACACACTTGGACAGCAAATACAGGACTTACACACAGCTGGTACAAGGCTCGATCCTGAATAACCTGACCTACTTGCATAGCTCATTGACCCAGGATTCCAGCAGGACTGGAGAATTTAAGGGATACTCATACAATTCCCACTAACACAGGGAACTTGTGACAAGCAGCTTCACACAGACCTAATGAAATGTTTTGGACATAACATTACCTTCATCCTGTCCCTGAAGGTCACTGACTGTCACTGATAGCCAAAGCTTTTGTTCCCATTAACTAAATTCTGTTCCTCAAGCCAGATGATCATAGATCATCACCTTGCAGAGAAGACTTTGGCTTGGTTTCTGCTTTTCAGCTTTTTAATCTCCCAGAGGAATTTTCTCTGGCTACCCGTTCAGAGCATGCAAAATTAGTTCCAAAACATATGGCAGAAAACCCTGATTTCTCTCACCTTTCAATGAGAAATGCTTCACTGATGCCAGTTTGCCTCAGCTGAGAAGCCTTCGCAGCCTTCAGAGAATTTCTGCTCCTGGGCATTGCACAGAGTTGCATGTTAAAAGCACCTTATTGACAAGAAAGATGAATATTAATATGTACTATTTTACCTGATTTTCTGAAATCTCTTAAGTTCAGCTTAAGATTTCTCAGCTTTGTAGCATTTTCACAAATAAGTGATAACAAGCTAAGAGAAAATTTTTGCCATAAATTGTTATTTAAAGATTCCTCAGCTTCCTTTTCCATACAGCAAAGTATCAGTGTGGACACATGACAGAAAACTAGAGTTTTAAAGGATGCTAAATAATAGTTAAAGTTGAATCAACCACCCTCATTTATTGTTTTTCTTTTACCACTGGTTAAGCACAATGCAGTGGTGCAGATTCCATGTTTTCCAGAGAACAATGTTGTTAACTCACTGTTACTAACACTAATGGCATTTAATTCATCACACCTCCTATTTCCACAATGGCTTCAGTTATACACCTGTGATACACAGCTGAGAACAAATGCTAAATCAGCAAAGAAAGGCTTGGACATAAAATGCATGCTGAGAGCATCGTGCAGAGCATCTTATATGAAGCACTTTTTTTTTTTTCTCTTGTGGCAATCACAAAAAAGACTGGCAATGGGCTGAAAGTCCACAGCCACACAGCAACCACACCATTGAGGGATTTTAACTCCCTGAACTCCCTGCCCAGAGCACAAAGATGCGCTGGACAGAAAGCAGAGGTCTGTTCCAAACATGAGGATATCCATCCCCGTTACTGGTGCTCTACCAAAGCAGATGCAGCTGTCATCCAGGGGATGTCAAAGACAGCAGAGCCTTGGGTAGCCCCTCATCTACTTGCACCTCTTTTCTAACACCTAAAACACACTTCTGCTTCCAGCTCCTTCCATGCTCAGCGCTACATGCTATGAGGATTGATAGAGTGCCATCTACTGTCACAATTCAAAGGCTTCCTGCAGTTAAAGGGAACAATTTGAGAAATAAAGCTAAAAAATCAGATAGAGCTCACAAGCAAGGACAAGCTGGGCTGGGGAAGCTCCACAAATGCATCAACAGGCAGCTCAGCACAGTTGTCTGCATTTGCTAGTGAAATCCAATGCACTGAGTGAACAGTGGAATAAGAGTTTTCACAGCAGGAACCAAGAAACAGAAATGAGTAAGTAGGATGCAGGTTTGTGGTAGAAGGAAAGCCCTGAGAAAGGAATCCATTTCCCAAATCCAGCCTATTCAGGGTTTCTTTCAGCGTGAGGTTTCCCAGGTTTCACCACCAAGACTGTCTCATCTGATAAACCACTTGCCCAAGTGAAGGGCTAAAGCTTGTCCCAGGTGGGAGGGGTATGGATGGCTTCAAGTCAGAGATGATTTGCTCAAACTCTGATAGCAGAAGCCAGAGCAGGAACAGGTCTCAGGGCTGCCCAAATCACCAGTCAGTCCCTGACAACTCTG
>VXAV01007752.1:420884-433351 GCA_013399715.1 Alectura lathami | reverse complement strand
TCACACACATGATACAGATATGACAGATGTTTGATATGGTTTGCATGCATGCAGCAAACTTCCAGAGGCCTAAACGATGCCCTTGTTTTCTAGATGCACACCACGTCCAAACTGACAGCAGAGCATGTCACCAGGTGCCATGCAAACAGCCCATGTAAGACCACTTGCACAACAGCCTCCCAAAGCCATTTTGGTGCTTTGAGGCTAGACAGTTTGCATGATTTCTATCCACTGTCTGGTCCTTACTTTACCTCCTTTGCTCCCACTTAGGGACAAAATAGAGGAGCAGTTTAGTCATGAACGGTTAAGCACTCAGAGCAATGATGAGCCCTACTGCCAAAAATGGACATCCTGGCCCAACATGAACTGCTTTCAGCATAAGAGAGGATTAGAAGCCATGCATGAAGGCACTGTTCTCCACCCATTATTAAAGCCACCTCATGTCTCGCTCAGATGTGCTCCATTTAATCAGAAGAGAGCTAGATGATACTGCACTGCCAGCAGTAGTCTGAAAGTGATTCGTGTGGGGAGAGATGTGGCTAAGGCTCTGCATGCAGCAGGGCAAAGTTTTCTTTGTCATTTATGTGTGCCAACAAAATGCTTGTTTTCTGCAAAATTCTGAGGAAAACGGAGTTCTTTGCTAGTAAGTGTGATTGAATCCACACCAGCAAGACATTAAAGACCCTGCTTCCACCAAACCTTATCTCTTCTCTAAGAGAGAAATCAGGGTTAAGGTTTGCAGAGCTTAGCTAAGTCTAACTGGGAATTTGGCATTATTCCGTGTATTGATTAGTGCATTAATATTCCATTACCTCCACAATATGAGACTGAAACCTAGACAATGTTCAAATTTATTGCTAGTTTTTCCCCCCAAGCCTTGTTAAATCACTGTTTCTTCCATCTCCAGAGATGGCTAATGACAGACTTGAAGCTTGTTCATTAAGCCTTCCAGTCAGACAAAAGTTAACTGTGCAATAAGCACTATTTAAGAATCACTTTTTTTTTTTTAACAGCCTTAAACATTGCCGATCTTCAGGGCCCTTTGCCAGTAATTTCAGCTTGGCTTTGAAATGCCCAAGAGTTCTGAAGATCAAGGAGCTCTACCAACAAGGAAACCATGGGATGTTTTCATGGGGAGGTGGTAAGTGAATGGATCACTTTTTTTCTCAAGAAGCAGTTTGGAAATACCCCTGTCATGACCGACCAACAACACAAAAGGAAAATATTCAAACTTAAAACCCAAAATAGAAGTGACAAATTCTTCACAGTATAAAGTAGAAAAGTATCAATGTAATGAATGATTCATACCACCTTAGGTTATGCCTCCTAGTATATCGGGTACAGATTATATGTAATTGTTTCCAAGTCATCCAAGATATTAAATACAGCATTTAGATTCTGTGCCTTCTGCAGTTATTAAATGAGCATAATTCATAACAGATTCATCTGACCGCAAATTACTCTGCCTTTGGTTAGGAGAAACAATATTGGCTAGGTCTTCTCCTGGATATTAGTCTTTCCTTCTACTACAGCCTGAGGGAGGAATTTTAGCGGTATCTTTCAAAGGAAGATGCTTTTACACTAAAGGTAGTGAATTTTCTGAAGGAATGCTGAGTTTTGCAAAAGGCAGGAGAGGTGTGTTGGTTGGACTGGGGCTCCCAGCTCAATTTTTCTACTCTGGTTCAAGGTTTCTGTTGAACAGCAAAACCACATCATAAATCTTGGTCCAAGAGTTCACGTTCGCATCTAGGTGTATTGTTAGATGGCTGAATTTACAAAGCCACATAAGGCAGTTAACAGCTGCAGTCTTTACTGTTATGACTTACTGCATTTACTACCCAGTCCCTTTAAAAATAGGGCTCTCTGCCTTGATTTCCTGCTTTTCAATATCACTGTATGCTTGAAACAAAATCCAGGCCTCTTGCATCTCCTGGACATTTGGAAACAGTCTTGGTGAAGCCCATGGTATTCGCACTGAGCTCTGCCTTATCCCCACCGCAAGGTATGAAGATCTATTCCCAGATTTTATTACCTTTATCACACAAATTTATTAGCGCAAAGAATGTGAAACACAGCCAGGTCTGTCTCTGCACCAGCATAAAGGATAACGCAAGATGCAGGGTAGAGGACAGCCCTGACTTACAATTTTGTACCTTCAACTTCTACTCTAAGTCTCTATGTTACAGTTTCACTCACTTCCAGAGCCAATCTACCCTAAAAACCAAGCTTATTTGGGTGGTTCCACACGCTTGCAGTCCCATCTGCCAGCAGCAATGCAGATTTACCTCACATAAAACGTGAGCACAATGCGTTCAAAATGCAGACCTGGAAGCAAGCAAAGATTTATATTTATCTCTAGAAACCGTTTAAAACACGCTGTTGTTCTGACAGAGCAATTCAAGGATTCATCAATACCTTGGCGTTCTCTCCCATTATACATTCTACCGTAACATTTCCATAGATGGACTATGTCTCCTCATAGCTACAGCAATTCTCAGATAACCTCAAGGAAAGTCTTCCTGCAGGTGAAGATGCCTGCTGTTTAGTTTTTTCTAGAGCACAGCCATTTCAGCACAGGAGAACATCAGCTGGCTAACTCACAGCGATCCAAGAGTTACAGACAAATGCAGCGTTTCACTGGGGTGGGCTGGCGAGGCTGCATCTCTGCACAGGCAATCAGGATAGCGCCGAGAAAGGGCTGCACAAACTACTGATGCATTGCAGATAAAACGCAGATCAGCCGAGCTGTTCTGGCAGCAAGCCTGTTGGAGTGGAGAGCAGCACTTCTGCCTCTGGGGTGGAAACACGTATGTTCCTGCTTCTCCCTTCTTCATCCTACATGGCCAGTATTTTAAATACCAAGGACTGACTTTGGGAAGTACAGGGGTGCAAGTAGCCTGCAGCTGTTTCACAGAGCTCAGGCTTGGATATTCAGTGCAGCTTTCCTTTTATATTTATGCAAATACTTCCTCTTTAGAAGAGATATAATCATTTAATTAGGCAATACTCCTACATAATTATATGAATTGTCCATTTTTATCACTTATATAGCAGCTAATTGTAGACTTCAGGAAACAGCAGAAAAGTATCTTCAGCTCTACTGTACACACAGTGAAACCGGAGAGGAAGAAATGCAAGTGACACCAGACCCCAGGTCAATCAGAGCCTGAATGTGGAGGCACTGAATTATGACGCAAGATTTACTGACATTAGGAGGAAGAATGTCTCAGGAAACAGCTAACAGGACTCATACTAGCTTTTTCACATTGACTCTGAATCACACTGCCTGCCTTAGCAAGAGAAGCCACTTAAGAGAGTGGGTACAGGTTTAGTTTCTCTAGTGATGCTATACTTGAGAAGACAACTTCTTGCATCTCTTCAAGCCCTGTTGCTTCCTATAGTTTTTTTCCCTGCTTTTCTAAATCAGACAAACATACAGCCTCAGTCATTTTTGCAAGTACTTCATGCCAGCTTCCTTTATGTACTGTCAAAAAAAAAATCTTGCTTTATATATGTGAATTCCCTGACACCAACCAACTTGAAACACAGGTCTCTTGCCATGTTCAAACCTAGCACAAGCAGACCAGATTAAAATCAGATGGATCAGATTTAAAGCAAATAATAAAAAACCCACCCAAACTAAAAAAAAAAACAAACCACACAAATCAGCAAAATAAGCTTTCTTTGAAAGTATTTTCAACTGGCAGAACATCAGCTTGCTGTAACAGCAGTCAATAAAACCCTATCTCCAAACCCTGGCATCCACAGGGTAATAAAGCACAGTGACCAGCAGAGTGCTGTAACAGAACTGTAGAGTCATGCTGCTGCAATACACTAAGCTGTATAATAGCGATAGCTCAGTCTAACACAGCTTCTCTTTAAAAATTCCATTTTACTCACAGACTGTTTCTAACCTTGGCATGAAAAAAGTTACCTCCTAATTGCACTGGTCTAACGAGGTTTTTGATCAGAGGATTACGGGTGGGAGGAGTGCAAGATTATGAATTCCATTTTGTAAATAAAGCATAGCAAAACTAAAGCTCACAGCCTCCATACTGCATTGGCTCTGAATTGCTGACCTCATGAGTTTGATTAACAGAGATTGTGCCCCAGAATACAAGCTATAGGGACCACAATCTCACTGGAAGCCATGGAAGAGGAACCTCTCTGCAAGTTTTATAAATTTGGATTCAAGTTGCTCGGGATCACAAAAGTTTCTAGCAGAACAGATAAGTGATGCTTAATTCCAGTGTTGCTTGTTTTATGGATCTGATGTCCCAAACATATGCTTCACAGCCTAAAATCCCAGTTTGTGAGGCTCTCAGGTGTCTGGGAAGAAAGGATTAGAAGTCTAGTCCTCATTACAGGACTTCAGATCCATATAAAGTCTCAAGCCACTCTGTGCAGTGCAGTTTGGGGAAAATTGGCATTTACCTCTGGGAAGAGTGATAAGAGGTACTGCTTGAAAATTGATACTTGATGATGATTTAGAGAAACAAAGACGATATGCCAGGAGTTAAATCATTTTTTCCAGAAGGCTTTATTAGTTCTCACATGTTCCTGTCTTCCTCTCCATCTCTCTACAAGCTTGTTATCTCTTCTCCTCAACTGCCTTTCAGCCATCTTGTACCACAGCCAAGAACAAGCATATGGCCAACTGGGGGGAGATGCTGTGTCATGAGGGTTGTGGGTGCTCAGCTTCCCACCTGCTCCATGAACAAAACCCCAACATACACCAGCACCAGCCCTTAATACCTGCTGAATTTAGTGCACTGCATACTGGGAGCACAGTAAAAATGATGGAAAGAAACTGTGCTGGCAGCAGCTAAAGTATTTCCAGTGCCAGAGCAGTTCTTCAAACATGTCCAAGAGCCTGTATTTATTCTCTTGGCTACCCAGGGTAACCTCCTGCCCCTGGAGATGAATGAACAGAATGAAGAGTAACAGAGGTCCTGGGTGAAACCATGCCAAGGGCTCATTTGTGACAAGGAGTAGGTGAAAGAGGGGCAAGGGGCAGACACCTTTATATCTCATACAATGCTTGCTGGCCAGTGTGGAAACCCACAGTGAGTGGGACAGCTGCAGTCTATTGCTAGTATTAATCAGTATTAAGCTTCTGCTCCCTGCAGGAGAAGACAAAATGCTGAGACAACATTGATGTTAAATAGATACATCCCATTTTTGAAGGCTGCCCAAAAACTGGTTCAATGGTCAAAAGCTATTGAAAGGTTCCATGGAGGAGATGGTTCTTATTTTATACTAACTGGATGTTTTCCCCAAGGAGACACATTTGTTGGGAGCAGCTGTTGCATAGCTGCACTTATCAACACTGCTGGAAATAAGCACTTAAAATGTGGATAATGGATAACAATGGCTTTGGCTTGGCTCAAGACTCACTCTTATCAGCGACTGAATACACAATGACAAGAACCATGTTTCTGTGTAAATACACTACTCCCAGTCAGCAACTTTTCTTAATTTTCTGTATTAGATATATTGAACAGATAAATAGTACTTCGGTCACCTTCCTAGCCCTATGTAATCTTATCTTAGGCTTTCTTACAGATAATTTTTGGTTACTTTTTTCCCTTCAGACAAACATGTACAGTTGAGAATCTGATTTGAAATTATTCAAATTCAGGTTATTTCATCACCTTCTTTTACCAGCACTAACACATTCATGCCCAGATCTTCAAAGGTATTAGGAACCAAATCAGTCAGGTTTCACAGTCTGTTCTGTATTGCATACACACAACTAAAACCAGCCTGCCCATGCAAAGAAATATTTGCTACCAAATTCAAGGTAACTTCCTCTGCCAGGGAAATTCTCCTATGTACTAGCAAGAAAATGATTCTAAAGGAAATTGCTTAGCCACCCAAAATACAATGCCAAAGGAAAAAGGAGACCAAATTACAACACAGCAACTTAAAATATATGAAATTCAATTTTGCTTTCAGAGTAATAACCACACAAAGCAATCAGCCAAATTCTCTTCTCATTACTGATCTACACCAATCCTTTCTCAGAGTCAATGCACTGAAAGGTGTGCCCCAGGCAGACAAAAGCACTGTTATTCTACATTGTGCTGAGCTGAAATCCTTCAGAACGAAGGAACTACACCAAAGGACTGGAGTTCCGTTAAGGGAGACCCAGCCCTTGCCTGTCATAACCATGTTGTCCAACGGCTTTCCCAGTTTGAAAACAGTTATTCTCACCTTCCACACAAGACACATAATGAACATGCATTGAGTGCTCTCAGATCTCTGGGAAAAAGATATTATTGCTATATCATAAATCAGTTCTGTAATTCCCTAGAGGAAAGATGCAATTTCAAATCATTCCAATAACCAACCTAACAAAGCCTTGTCTAGTCGTGTTAGGAGATGGTGTGCTTCCTTCAGCACAGACTGCTTTAACTGCTTGAAATCAAACCCCTGACATTCAGTTCAGCTAACCCATGCCATGATACTGAGACATGGTGGATTCTGATCACATTTCAATTGCTGCAGCCCAGTAGAGTAACTCCAAGATTGTAACGTAATTGTGAGAAGAATCAACTCTACAGATACAGCTAATGATCAGGTTATTAAACACATTCCACAAAGTCTGAGCAAGTTTCTTTGTTTCACTGTTCACAACGTACAGAGAAGAATTCCTGCCACAGAGACCAGTGTGAAAATTTCCTCTGGGAAAATACATCACACCACCCCAATCTTCTCATTACTCCAGTCTTTAAGCCTCTGATGACTGCTTAGAGATATCTCCACAGTTTTTTCAAACAGTATCTGAACTAGGCAACAAGAACTTTGGAGCTATCAGACATACTCAGCTGACACCAGCTGGTATTGCTCTGCATGTCAGTAGACCAACTACACCAGTTATGGATTAGTTCCTAGCATCAAGACATATACTTTGAACGTGCAGGAGGCCCAGAATGACACTGTGTCAGGTAGTAACTCTCATCTTCCTAAGAAAGGAGATGGTACACTAACCTGCTAGACACACCCACATTGAAATTTTCCTGCGTACAGAAGTGATTTGAAGTCTCTGATACCATACACTTACGGAGGCACAGCTGTTCCCTTTCACAGCTTCATCCTCCCGTGATGGGGTAACCTGCTCTTCTGACAGGCTCTGAACAGCCACACAGGCAGCCACCCAGCTCAGGATGGCAAATAGATACCCCTGCAATATTGTAAAAATACTTCTTGCTGAACCAAACAGCATGGAGCAAAAGCACTGCCAGTTTGGCTGACATCCACACACTATATGACCTAGGATCTTCTAATTTTAATGCTCCTATTTCAGATGCCTTTGAAAACCCAAGAGATTAATGAAAAGAATCTGTACCGGCTGGTGACCTCTCTCCCTCACTGGATGTTCCATAAAATTTCATGACAAGCTGTCCAGAGGCAAAGCAAGAGGTGAGGAGGACGAGGTGGCAGCTGCCTGTTGAGCAGCCCTGGAAACACTCCTGCTTGCTCCTATCAGACTTTGAGTCAAGCAGCTCCATTTGGGAGGAAGTCCTCTGCTTGGCAGAGACCAGTGAGTCAGAAGTGTAGGCAGCGCTGCGTTAGCAAAACTGAGCTCTGAACAGAATAACAATGGGCTTTTACTCATCTTCCTTCCTGTACCTAATTACAGCACCAAAGCAAAACCCGCTGTGCCTGCATCACTGCCCTTCTCCCGGTACCCCTCAGGCCAGACACCTGCTCAGTGCTGTTCTGTGCCTCCCGCAGAATTATTTCAGTGCTTTTTAGACAAGCGATACATATCCCTCCAGGACCAGAATGCTCCCAACAAGTTCACATCTCAAAAACACCTTTAGGGGTTAGCATAGCAGTAACAATAAATAAATTCAGCACACAGGGAGAGAAATTGTGCTTTATACCACAGCGTCCCCAAGAACATCACCACACTGCAGTTCACAAAAGCCAAAGAAAGAGCAGATACTTACAGTCTAGCTGCAGACAGGCTGTGGGAAGGCCAGAAGAGCATTTTAGTGCTTTTCTCCATTTCATGTCTGGTCCACTTGTAGATCAGCACTTTCCAGTACCATCTGCAGGCTCAAAGAGCTCTGAAGATGCTGGAGAGCAAACAAACTCAGTGAGGTTGGACGCATGCTGAATCCTTGAAGGGGGAACAGCTTACTCTTCTATCTCTGACAACCAGCAATGTAATCAAGGTAACTGCATCAAAGCAATGAGGACAGGTGCTGCTATTCACCTTAAAGCCTCTACCCACCCCTCAGGGAAAAGTCCAGTTTTTGAAGCTAACCTGAGGTATGACTGGAAGGCAGGCAGATCAAACAAACAAAGGCCATACTCCTCCTCTGTCTTATGTCCTTGATCAAGGGATTATGGGAGCAATCAAAGCCCTTAATTGCTCCCTATCATTTTCAGGTGTGTGGGAGGGGTCGCTGAAATCATTGGACCCCAATGCAGGTGGTTGATTTATAACAGCTGAGGGTCTGGCCCCTTAATGCTGCATTTTGTAAAACACTCAGAACAAATAAGCTGCCTGTATTATAGCTTGTCTTTAAAATTACAGACTCATTTACCCTGCAAAATGAAAGTAATCCAGGGAGATCAATCAGCAGAAGAACATCTCCTGGCAAAACAGTAATGTCTTGGGTAGTTTATCTGGCTGCAGCCATCTTTGAATAAATCACCAACCTGGATCTTAAATGCAATGTTTGTTTTTTACCTGATTAATTGAAGGCAGGGTGTGTTTTGTAAGCTAGTCAAAAGCAATTTTTGACAGATCTAGCAATGAATGCCTCCCAAGCTGAAGCATGCCTTATTGATTAAAAATAAAGCAACTTTGCAAAGCTGGGCAACACAGGGCCTGGGGGCCTGAGGAAGGGAGCTTCTCCTTAACTATCATCTTGCCCGGAGTTATACCCATGATGACACTGTATTACTGCGGAAAACTGAAGTGCTGGATTGTAAGAGTGCGCAGAGAGGGACAGAAGATAAATAATAGTGCACAAGTCTTATGAGGAGTGGCTGGGGGAACTGGGGCTGTTCAGTCTGGAGAAGAGGAGACTCGGGGGAGACCTCATTGCTCTCTGCAACTGCCTGAGGGGAGGCTGCAGTGAGGTGGGGGTCGGCCTCTTCTCCCAGGTAACAGCGATGGGACGAGAGGTGATGGCCTCAAGCTGCGCCAGGGGACGTTCAGGTTGGATGTCAGGAAAAACTTCTCCTTTGAGAAAGTGGTCAGGCATTGGAACATGCGGCCCAGGGAGGTGGTGGAGTCTCCTCCCAGGTTCAAGAAACCTGCAGACGTGGCACGTGGGGCCATGGTTTAGCGGGCGTGGTGGTGTTCGGCTGACGGTTGGACTGGATGGTCTTAGGGGTCATTTCCAACCGTTGTGATTCTATGACAAGCCAGGTGACCCACAGTTGCCCCATTCACTGGCCTGCTCCTGAGGAGCTCTGTCAGAGCCGGGTTCTGTGAAGGGCAGCCATCTTGTTGATGGTCACACATCGCCGTCGGGCCTGCAGAGGCCTCTGTGAGGAGAGGCTGAGGCTGCCCTGTGCAGCTTGCAGCTGTGCCTGGGCAGCTCAGCATGGGAGCTGCTGCAATCCAGAGATCGCTGTTGCATACCGCTGCTCAGAATTAAGATGCAAATGAGGCCAAACGTCAAGTGGGGATCAACTTCTTATTGAAAGGGAGAGAAAGGGAGGGCCAAAGGTACATCCATGGGCAAGGATCCCACAGAAGAGAGGCCCTAGTGCCCAGACAGCTGAAGGCAGCTTTCAGAGGCGATCACAGGACTGCATTAAGCCTTCCCGTCAGACCCTGTCTTTCTCTTAGTTCACCTTTTTCTATCTGGCATTAGTTAAGATCTCTAGGAAAGTCTTTTGTGTGATTATTGGATTGCAAAACCCATTTGACAAGAACATTGCAGTTGTGTTGATCAGTTTAAGGTCCATGCCATTTTCAAAACAAATTTAAAAGCACATTAATCCTCTTGTATCATGGATTTTCTTGCAAGCTGCCAGCTCCAGTGCCTTGCTTATATGAGTCTTTTGCTGATTTATCCCAGAGATGAACAAACCCATCAAACTTAGTAGGTGGTGGAATGCATATCAATCTGTTTTATTTCTGTTGTTAAGAAACCTCTTAGGCATTCCAGGATCAACAGGAATTGGATAAATTATCCAATTATTTTCTCATATTTTTAGAATCAACATGGACCATACAAATGAAGGGCTCTTTAAAATGTTTGTTTCTAGTAAGAGGTTTACCTACTGGTCTTAAAAACAACAGCAATTCCACCATCAGCTGCACTGGATTTTTGGACTATGTAGCTCATGTCAGCCCTGCTCTCAGCTCTTAGGCACAGCAGGTCTGGTCATGATGTCCAGTTGAAGATCAAAATAAACCTTGAAATACAAGACTCACTATTGCTTCCAAAGCATGTATTAAGATTCACAACAGTATTCTGGATATTCATTTGACTTACTTCCTCTGGTGCAGTACATCTCTTCTTTGCACCTATGTGACAAACATAACAGTCCAGACCCCTCTCAAGATACCATCAAGTCTTCATATACTCCTCTGCTTCTGAGTATAATTTCTAAGGGCAAATGCGTTGCTTTTGAAATGCACATCTGTAAAATAGTGACATATACCTTTAAAGCATCTGTTCCATGTGAAGCATATCCTGGAGTCTGCTTCTTAAAATGCCTAATTTAAACATTAGTGCTGGTAAAGAGTTCTTTGAAAAGTTTCTATTTTGATGTCTGGTGGGGCTCAAATCTTCAAAAAAATCTAGCCCCAGTGAAGAACATTTCAAAACTAATTTGTTTCTTTAAGCATGATCTAACTCATACTGAAGCATTCAGCACTTCAGTGATACCAGGACCTGGCTTGTAGTGGAGAAGTTAACAAATCCCTGCTGGATATATTTGTCATATGAACTCAAGGTGTTCTGCTTCTTATGGTATTGCTTTGTGCCTGTATGTTTTTGTTAGACTCTATATTTAGTCTCCAGCTGTTGCATGCCTGACGTGCTTTGACATTTATAAATGCTCTTACACAGGTAATCTGGGAGAGAAAAGAACAGAAAGAAAGAAAAATGTTAAAAAAATAAAAAATAAAGGTTCAATTTAAAACTACTCTTCAAATCCTTGAATTGTACTCAGAATAAAAGGTAGAGAAATAAGGAACAAATTAGATAGATGCATTAGGGCGTGGCTGGGGATAGATAGCACCCAGTCCTTTATAACAAAATGTTGCAATAAAAGTATAACACCAGGAAACAATTGGCCTGGAGGCTGAGCTTCAGCTGTTTCAGATAAGCAATTGAGTTTAGATGGGTGAAGTTTTATGGCTCTAATAAGAAAGTCTAGCTTTCTGGCATTGCTGCTCACTGGAGACTTACATTATCTTTTTATGAAGAAGATAAAAATTATAAAAATATTTGCACCAAATTCTGTACAGTAAAAAAAGTCTTTCAATAGATGTGCTTTAAAATGGCCAGTTTATGGGATTTTGATATAATCTGTTCCTATTTTGTTTATTCTTTCAGGTTAGATGTGACAAAATTATCTTAAGGTCTTCTAAGAAAATCTAAAATCACGCTTTTCAAGATTTATGTTCTGTATTTCCATGTCTTTTATCCTCACAATCCCTCATACAGCTATGGGGCCTCCCAACCAGATCAGGATACCACTGACAGAGCCAATTGTGCACTGTGTAAGCATCCAATTCCATGTTGTTAGATAAGCAGTAGGCAGAGGATGATAGCAGCTACCAGATGAAGATGCTCATAAGTGCTGCAATGATTTTGGTTAGTGTGTAGGGATTTCTTTAAAAAGTCATTTGTACAAATCTGTATGAGAACCCAGTTCTGAAAATAAGGAAAAAAACAGTAGATCCCAAACTAGAATAAATCTCTGTGATTCTGATTTCAGTGCTGCTGTATTTCCAAAAGCTGCATGTATCAGTGCACCTCAGCAGAGCTTCCCTAATCTGTGGCTCCCTCAGCTGAGCATCAGTCCCTCAATGCCCAGTTTCTTCCCTCAGGGTATAACAGTGTTCAAGGCAGATGTTAGGATGCAGGAGTTATCAGTGTGTGCATGTTTGAGAGAGCACTTTGGAAACTGCCTGTCAGGATGAGGGAAAAAGTCAGTAATGAGTCATTTCTCATATGTCTTTTGCAGGCATTAATAATGCTAACAGGGTTTGTGGGTTTTTGCCTGTCCACTAGCAGCTAAGTGGAGAGCTATCAAAGAAAAATCTAGGTAACCACCAACCTTCTTGTATGCCTTTTCTTTAAAACTGTTTGAACGATACACAGAGGTATGCTCCATTATCCGGGGAACTCTATCTGTGAAAAATAGAGTCCTTGCAAAGTCTCTGGAATATCAGCTTTGCTTCTTTACAAAATGAGGATACCTTATTCTTCTCACTTTCTTTTCTGGTTAAAAGGACATCGCGTTTCATTAAGCCTACA